>JAOXOE010028646.1:0-15805 GCA_028565055.1 Phoeniculus purpureus
TTGAGCTCTGTGGTAACGGGTTGGACTTGATGATCTATGAGGTCTCTTCCAACCTTGGTAATTCTGTGATTCTGTGACTGTGGAGTTTCCTTCTCTGGAAAAGTTTAAAATTCTGCTTGGATGTGTTCCTGTGTGACTGGATGTGGGTGATCCTGCTGTGGCAGGAGGAATTGGACCAGATGATCTTTTGAGGTCCCTTCCAATCCCTAACAGTCTGTGATTCTGTGTTTTCTTGTAGATTGATTTAATTTAGGACCATGCAACACATCTATAACAAGTACTGGCCTCCTACAAACTCCATCAGTATTTCATTGCTGTGATCCATTAAAGATAGGAGACAATACTGTGAAGGTTAAGGGCTTTTAGCAAAGTTTTTAGGAAGAAATTGCTCTACACCATTTATTGTTAGCACAGTTTACAAAATTACTTCAGAGATGGTAATGATTGAACATCTTCCTTTAGGACATTTGGGCTTGTGATGGGAAATGAGATGTCATTTATTTGCCATCTCTGATGCAGAGGTAAGACAGCAGGGTAGGAGGGTCATCAGATAAAAGGACCACAAAACGATGAGTCAGGAGATTACAGGAAGCAGCGTTTGGGGTTGCTCTTGGTACAACTGCATTTCAGAAATCGATTCACACAAGAAATTGCTGCAACTACAGAAAATGGCATCATCAGGAGATATGGCCAGAAAATGGGAGGGAATATAAAGTGTTTTAAGACATCCAAAAAGTTGTTGTGCACAAAAACAGCAACAGGCTGTATTTGCTACCCTCTGTTGCACTTGGCTACAAGGCAGAAATAAGAACCCTGGGTGCTTCTCCCAGCTGTACCGTGCACCACAGCACCAGAGCAGGTTAGCAGTGCTTCTGGATGTACTCAAGCTTCACCAGATCTTAAAAGAAAAGGTTTTAATTCTGTATGAACAAAACCTGAATGATGAAACCATTATCACAGAATCACAGAACATTAGGGATTGGAAAGTACCGTGAACGATCATCCAGTCCAGTCCCCCTGACACAGTAGGCTCCCCTAGATACAGTCACAGAAGAACATGGCCAGGTGGGTTTTAAATGTCTCCAGAGAAGGAGACTCCACAACCCCCCCACCCTGGGCAGCCCCTTCCAGGGCTCTGTCACCCTCACGGGAGGGAGTTCTCTCTCATCTTGAGGTCTGTTCCACCTCACACCCACTGCTGATTGATCTATCATTAGATGCCACTGAGCAGAGCCTGGCTCCATCCTCCCAACACCCACCCTTCACATATTGATCAACACAAAGGAGACTGAGGGGTGACTTCATTATTTTTCCAAGCTCCAGAGCCCCAGCTCCCTCAGCCTTTCCTCATCAGGGAGATGTTCCACTCTATCATCATCTTCATGGCTCTGAGATTGATTCTCTTCAGTTTTGTCTCTTCCTGGAACTGAGGGGCCCAGATTATGGGAACTAAAACCAGAAGAGTTTTATCAGTCTGCACCCTACAACAGTAGAAAGGAAATGAGAAAGTAAACTTTAAAAAGAGATGAAGGAAGCTGAAGGTCTTAAGAGTCCAAGTATTGATATCAAAAGCCTTACTCACTTAAAGCTTAGACAAAAACGTTAGTTTTAAACTGGATGACGGTAGAAACACATCAACTATTTGAAAATAAGATGGTTAAGAGCCACGCATGGATTCCTTAGAAAAAGAAAACTAAACCTCAACATCATGTTTAGCCACGGTCATGCCACCTATGAAAATAGATGCTGCAGTGTCCCAGTATAGTTTTTTTTTTTTTTTGAAGCTAAGTGTTGAGTGGGGCAACCGAGCAGTACTTCCATTTAATTCACATGAACAGACATTCAGCTTTGTTCCTATAAACAACTGGAACTTGTCTCTATCACTTCTTAAATAAGAATACTGAAGTAAAGAAAAACACAGTCTGCCTATCTGCAGAACTTCACCAAAGAGGTAAACGAGGATAATTGTTAAAAAGGATGTAGATAAAGAAGGAAATAATCACCTAAAAGGAATTGTCACAAATCCGCATTTCAAAAAAAAGCAAGAAGAATTCTGCCCACTGCTTCTTTGCCACTGGAGTTCTTTGAGCTGCTTTCTTCATGAATCAGGCATTATCTTTGCTATATTGTTTTATAGGATCAGAGGAAATATGGGTTTAAAGTATTTGCTGCTCCCCACAGGATTTGCTCAGTGATAAAAGCAATAGTGGAATTACTCAGGAAAGTAGTGCAGCATAAAGGTCCTAATATAATACTGCACAAAGAGGGGGGGACTTCACCTACCATAAAGTTGCTCAATACAATAAGACAAGACACAAAATACTTCATGGGTGATTTCAAACTAAGAGAAAGTACTTTGATCAAGGATTAAAAGTTTTAATATTAAGTTTAATCTCTACAAAACTAACTTTTGAGGAAAGGCTTTATCTGAATCCATAATACCCCTTTTAAAAGGATCCCAAGTGCATACTGTAGTGTATACTTCACTCCTAGATTTTATAGCACTTTTGAGTAAACACCCCCCCAAAATATCCAGCTGGGCTGTACAATACAGTGTGGGGTATCCAGCTGTGGCAGGGGGATTGGACTGGATGATCTTTCGAGGTCCCTTCCAATCCCTAATGTTCTGTGACTCTGTGGAAAAAAAGCAGTGCCCTATTCATATCACAACCACTGTGAATCTCACTGTTAATGGGTACACTGAGCCAGACCACTGATTACACAAAATGGCCTTCAATGAGCCTTTTTCCCCGTTTAGAAAGCTATTTTCAAAGTCATAATGGAAAGAGACCAGCTGCATTTACATATGGTAATGCATACAATAAAAGACAGCGTGGACAGGGCACACGCTGGGTCAGGGATCACTTAATGCATCCAAATGAGATGGACTATCAGATCAAATAATACAAACACTAACATCTTGTCCATGTCCTCCTTCCTGTGCTCTGACCAGGTCAAGCAGAAAGTTCATCACTGAAATCCCATTATGAGACCAAACCCCTGAATTTTAGCCATTGGGTTGTTTTAGCTCTCTTTGAACAAATCAATAAAAAAATGACTAGGCTCGATGTCTAGAACTAACTTCTGGGATTACAAATGAACTTCCTCTAGTGCATCCTGCTCCAGCAGGGGGATTAGATGATCTTCTGAGGTCCCTTCCAATCCCTAACATTCTGTGATTCACCAGACAAACATGCAGCCACTCCAGGAAGGGCAACGTCAAGGTCAGAATGACAACACCTAAGTGTGCTAACAGATTGTCTACCACAACATTAAGATCTATAAGGAAACTGATTTCATTGCCACATTAGAGGTAAAAGACAGGGCTTTGCAGCAAATCCTAACCAGGGATTAAATTTATCCACACTGCTCTTATAAATGAAAACCCACTGAACAGATCTATATTGGTGCCTTTTGAAATGGAGATGTTTAAAACCTGCCTGACCATCTTCCTGTGTGAGTTGGCCTAGGTAACCCTGTTCTGACAGGGGGACTGGACTGGGTGGTCTTTCAGGGTCTCTTCCAATCCCCAAGGTTCTGCGATTCGGTGGAAAGGTTAAGTTTCCAGAAGCAGGGTATGTGGGAGGTACAATACCCTCCCTCCAATGAAATGGACTGTATAAAGATACAAATATATTTCCATATAAAAACACTGTAAATGAATTATCAGGCCCTTTCAATACATGAACAAAACTACCTCAAAAACACAAGGGAAAGTAGGAGTGTCAATAGTAGCAGATCAGGGTACAGACCTCAGTATGAAGAGCAGAGACATCTGGATATTGTGATAAACACTGGGTACCCAGCAGTAAGGAAGGTGGACTGGATATTAATTAATCTATCATCTTTTCACAATCACCAAGTGGCAGTGAGAAGACCAGACAGAGCAATGCTACAGTCAGGGTCTGTGAAGTCGCTGACATCTGAGCAACTCTGATGCTCAGGAGGAACTCACTTTTATTCCTTTGAAATACAGGTGACCAAAGTTAACTTCATGGTGTTAATAGAGCTATTTTTACATCGTCACTCTCTCCTTGCCCTTTTCAACACAAAGCTTCCTCCATTTCATTGAGGCTGATGTATTTCTGATATAACAAGCCAATTTCAGCAAATTCCTTATCCATCAGAAGTTCAAGGTTGAGCTACTCCATAAAATTAAGCACAGCAATGCCTTTGTAGGAAACAATCTTATTTTGAAGCTAAAACCCTGTAAGCTGTGATACTCCTTGTTAAAGGTGAGTAAAGGTGAGGCTTGCTTTTCACCTCTTGTTCTCAGAGCTATTGCAGAGTATCTCAAGTTTTAAACACACTCTGGTGCTCTTACTTGATTCAATAAAATAGCTGGAGGAAAAGTGCCTCTAGCTTGGACTAACAACCCCACTGAAATTCAGCCAGCATTGAGCAAGGACTCTTCCATCTCTTCATCACTTCCATAAGCGGTTAAAATTGTGCTTTTAAGACATCTGTTTCCTCCTGACTTTTTCAAGGAGTGATTTCTTATTTCTAATGGCTTGCACGCTGGACAAGAAATGAAAAGCGCCTTTATCAGTGACACCTAACATTTCTATTTCAATAGCTCCTGCACATGTCACTGCGCGGGACAAAAAGCCTTCAGACACACATCCTATCTGAAAGGTCCACTCCGGGAAGGCACTGACAGCAGTTAATAAGCTGCAGTGAAAACTTGATGCATTTCTGGCTTAGATCTCTCTGATAGATTTAATCAGCTATAGCCGTACCTAAGGCTTATTTTCCATTTGTCCTATCAGACTGGAAGCGGCTTTCCAGGGCACATCAGTAATTCTCAGAGTGATCTGTTATTTAAGCTAGAACAAGCAGGTGTTACCAGACGGGACACAAAGATCTGGCACAGGATACAACCTAGGAGCTAAGTAGTAATGGTCAGGCAAAAAGCTGAGATGTTCCCATTAAGACTTTATGAAATATATTTGTATGCTAAAACCAAAGAATCAGAAAAAAGTAACCAGTAATCCGCTCTTCAAAAATATTACTTTGGATTAGAAGACAGAGTTAAGATTTAGTTTAATATAACCTTGTCTGTCTTCATCTTTATACGACTTCTGGTTTTATATGACCTTCAGTTTTATGAACTGGAGTCTGATTAAGAGCAGTGTCTTCCACATCCGAGTCTATTAGAACAACAGGACCATTACCCAGGTACCAGTATAAGTTGGACAATGACCTGCTGGAAAGCAGCGTAGGAGAAAGGGACCCAGGGATCCTGGTGGACAGCAGGACAGCCAGGAGCCAGCAATGGGCCCTGGTGGCCAAGGCGGCAAATGACATCCTGGGGTGGATCAGAACAGGGGTGATTAGCAGATTGAGAGAGGTTCACCTCCCCATCTACTCTGCCCTGATGAGACCACATCTGGAATACTGTGTCCAGTTTTGCAATCCTCAGTTCCAGAAGGACACAGAGCTGCTGGAGAGAGTTCCAGTGCAGAGCTACAGAGATTAAGGGAGTGGAGCGTCTCTCTGATGAGGAAAGGCTGACGGAGCTCAGGCTCCTGAGCTCGGAAAAAGCGGACTGAGGGGTGATCCCATTATTGTTGATAAACATGGAAAGAGTGGGTGTCAGTAAGATGGCTCTGCCCAGGGGCACCCAATGATAGGACAAGAGGGAATAGGTGTGAGCTGGAACAGAGGAGGTTCCCCATCAATCTGAGAAGGAACTTCTTCCCAGTGAGGGTGACAGAGCCCTGGAAGGGGCTGCCCAGGGATGTTGTGCAGTCTCTTTCTCTGGGGATGTTTAAAACACACCTGTATGTGTTCCTGTGTGACTGGATCTAGGGGATTCTGCTGTGCCAGGGAGACTGGACTAAATGATCTTTCAAGGATCCTCCCAAACCCTAACGTTCTCTGTGATTAATTTGATTAATGATTTGAAAGAGCCCTAGAAATATTGATGAATATTGAGATTTCCCCAGCTATGGCTGCAAGGGGAGAAGAATCAACGACCATTCTGAAGAAAAAGGGTTAGAAAAAGCAAATCTCAACATTTTCCAGATCAGCTACAACTGATGAGGAAAGAACATGCTGAAATATAAAATACTAGTAGACAGTCTACAAGAAACATCTTGGTCTAAGTTTCCACTAACTAATTGCTTTTGAACTCCCTGAAAACCTTTAATAGAGAAATTTAACTGAGATCTTAGTTTTCCCAGTGTGAATGATGGAAAGCTGGGGGAAGTACTGATCCACCTGGAGAGCAAAGGCTACCAGAGCTCTAAGGAAAACAAAACCCCAAAGGAAATAAACATCAAAGCCTGATGTTTCCCTGATGTTTAAAGAGCCTTTTCTGTGAATGCACTGAGATCATTAAGCTGTCCCCAAAATATTTGAAAAGAAAGTGGCATGCAGAGATCTGTTTCAAGCAAAACGTTCTTAGGGAAATAAGATGACCTGATTTCCATCTCAATAAGTTTACCCTTGTCTGTGCTTGATACTTTAAAGAGGGGTTTTTTGAGCTTGTTAAAAATGCAGTGAGCCATCCAGGGTTCTCATTTAAGATGCATTTCAAATGCTGCAGTTAACAGACAGACCCATTATCTTGTGGTTTTAAACCATTTAGCTGAGATTGAGATGCTCTATCGTTAGATCACCCTCTGAAAGCCCAACAAGGAATAAATAATCATTTTAGGTAAGAATTAAGTAGAAGGGACTCAGGGAGTTCTGTTTCTCTTGATTCCATCCTCAGAGAAGATCAGAGAAGAAACCATAACAGAAGTTAAGCTCTACACAGAATCACCATGGCTGGAAAGGACTTCCAGGTTCATCAAGTCCAGTCATACATTACTTTCCATGGAGCTGTGTTAGTAGCATCAAAATTGTGACGAGCTACACTACTAGCTCTGGCACGTATTTTCTTTATCATATCACAGAATCATTGAGGCTGGAAAAACCCTCTCAGATCAACCAGCCCAGCACAGGACCCAACATTACGCACTCAGGGCCACAGCCAGGCTGTCCTTCAACACCTCCAGGGATGGAGACTCCACCACTGCCCTGGGAAGTCCAGTCCAGGCTCTGATCACCCTTTCCATGAGGAAGGGCTTCCTAACATCCAACCTAACTCTCCCCTAGCACCTTCAGGCCTGGAGCTGGCTGCCAGGGAGAAGAGCCTGACCTCCACCTGACTACAACCTCCCTTCAGGGAGTTGGAGGGAGAAGGCCCCCCCGAGTCTCCTCCAGGCTAACAATTTAAATTTTTTCTAAGCCAAACATTTAGTTTTTCCTTCTAGGCTCAAATGTGATTTAATCCTAAGATTTGATGAACGCAGTAGATTTATGTAGAGATCATTTGTAATGATAAAAAAAACCCTAGAATTAGAGAACATTAGCTGGGAAAATGTAGACAGTAAAGAAACAAGGGCTTCAATTCTGGGGAGTCTGTGTTTTGTAGGAGTAGGACAGTGTGTATGGCACAGAAACAGATCAGAATGCTTCACAGGAGAAAAAGTGCCCAAAATGCATTAGATGGTTTCCATGGCAACAGGAGAGACTGACACAAAAAGCTGCTCTACAAAGTTCAGGTCCTGAGCTGCATCCTGGAGACACAGTGAGCAGAGATATGGATGAAGGATTTAACACCACCAAATCTTTACTCCTCTTGGACAGACACCAATGACTCTCTATTTTCTGAGACAAGTCCAGTAGATAAAAAAAACCACCTGGGACCCCACCAGCAATCCAAAGAGAAGACCAAAGCACGTAGGAAAGTTGATCAACTCCCACCCTGGGCACTGCTTCATTCCAGCAGTGCTGCAGCTCTCTTCCATGTTTTCATGTCCAATCCTATTTACACTTGGATGCTCCTAAAGGCTCTGAACGCTAATGGTTTTGGACAAGATGCCAATGCTGTGACAGAAGACACTGTGTGAAATAATTTGCCATCATTCTTGCAAGAAAGAAGCCCAGAAAGCCAACTGTGGTCCTGGGCTGCAGCAAAAGAAGCAGTGACAGTTGGTTGAGGGAGGAGATTCTCCTCCTCTGCTCTCTACTGGTTAGACCCTACCTGGAGTGCTGGGTCCAGTTCTGGAGTTCCCAACATCACAAGGACACAGAGCTCCTGGAAGGTGTCCAGAGGAGAGCAACTCAAATGATTGGAGGGCTGGAGCACCTCCCCTCTGAGGACAGGCTGAGCAAGGGGGAGTTGTTCAGCCTGGAGAAGAGGAGGCTCCCAGGTCACCTTCGAGCAGCTTTCTAGTCTCTGAAGGGGGCTACAAGAAAGCTGGGGGAGGGATTTTGACATGGGGGTAGCGAGAGGACAAGGGGAAAGGGTTCCAGCCTTGAAGAGGGGAGATGGAAGTTGGCCATGAGGAACAAATTCTTTGCTGTGAGGGTGCTGAGATGCTGGAACAGGTTGCCCAAGGCAGTTGTGGCTGCCCCATCCCTGGCAGTGTTGAAGGCCAGGTTGGCTGGGGCCCTGAGTAACCTGCTCTAGTGAAGGCGCCCCTCTCTCTGCAGGAGGGGTTGGAACTAGATGATCTTTAAGGTCCCTTCCAACTCTGGCCCTTCTATGATTCTCCTCTCGCACATGGTGCAGAGAACGATGGAAGCAAAAAATTAGAAGCTACTTAGTCCATTCTCAACTCTCAGTCTACACTGGAACTGTAATATTTATTTTGGTTTTCATCAGATGAATTTAAATTAATTTGTGATGATGATGCACTTGGCATTCAAGTGACTTCTCAACAGTTCAGGTTTGTTAAAGGAGACGGTGCTGGGAGAGGGTAGAATCCCAGAATGATTGAAGCTGGAAAAGCCCTCCGAGCTCATCCAGCCCAGCCCAGCCCCTAACATCATTCCAGCAGCCACACCAGGGCACTCAGGGCCACAGCCAGGCTTGCCTTGAACACATCCAGGGATGAGGACTCCACCACTGCCCTGGGCAGTCCATTCCACACTCTTGTCACCCTTTCCGTGAGGAAGGGCTTCCTGACATCCAACCTAACCCTCCCCTGGCAGCTTCACTCCTGCCCTATCGTCCTGGCGCTGGGTGCCTGGGAGAAGAGCCTGACCCCCACCTGACCTGACTACAGCCTCCCTTCAGGAGCTGGAAAGAGGGGGAAGGTTCCCCCCTGAGTCTCCTCTTCAGGAGACTCTTTCCCCAAAACTGAAGAGAACTCTCTTGCAAATCTTAGGAAAGCAGCTGCATTAATACCAAACCTGTTAAAAAACCCTCTGGATCACCTCTGTTGCCTTGTTTAGCCCCAGCGGAGCTGCAGGTATCAGCGTTAGTCCTCACTGTGCTCTGAATCTGCTGCGTTGGGATAAGATCTCAGCTCTGGCAGCTGCAGCCAATAGTCAAAAGCCCAACAGAATGATTATTGATCAGCTGTGCGGTGTTTAAAAAGCTAACTCTGCAGAATCAGCAGCAGCAGTAGGTTCCAGCAGAGTTTTTCTTGCCACCAGACACCACCAGGCACTGTTCACTGCTGCCTCCTCAGAAGTTAACAGGAGCAATCACGACACTCACCACCGTGAGATTGCGGATCTCCTCCATGACCCGTGGCCAGAAGGACTGGAGGCTCTGCTGGGCATCACTGTTGCCAGACGTACCGAAACCACCATCCGTGGACATTCTGGTAGCTGGAGGAACAACATAAATCAGTGTTAGCAATGCAAGAGGGTGAGAGGCAGGAAGAAACAGCTCCTGGAGACTCCCTCTTGGTTCCAGGACTACAGGAAGGGGCCAACCTGGCTAATGGCTCTGGAAAACTGTCAGCGCAGCTCTCACAGCAGCACCAGAGATACTCTCAGCCTCTGGAACTGGGTTGCTTTAAACCTCCTCTTTAACTTGAAAGAAGGATGTTGGTGTTTGCCCAATGTGTAACAATTCTAAAATGGGTAACAAAGCAGCTGCAGAATCACAGGACATGAGGGATTGGAAGGGACCTTGAAAGATCATCCAGTCCAACCCCTTTGACACAGCAGGATCCCCCAGATCCAATTGCACAGAACATGTCCAGAAGGGTTGGAAATGTCTCCAGAGAAGGAGACTCCACAATCCCACTGGGCAGCCCCTGCCAGGGCTCTGGCACCCTCACTGGTGAGAAGGTCCTTCTCACATTAATGTGGAACCTCCTCTGTACCAGCTCACACCCGCTGCCCCTTGTCCTGTCATTAGACAACACTGAGCAGAGCCTGGCTCCATCCTTCTGACAACCGCCCTTTCCGTATTTATCAACATTCATGGGGTCACCTCTCAGCCTCCTTTTTTCCCAGCTCAAGAGAAGGTCCCCTCTGAGTCTCCTCTTCAGGAGGCTAAACACCCCCAGCTCACTCAGCCTGTCCCCATCAACCTTTCCCTCCAGTCCCTTCCCCAGCCTCATTGCTCATCTGGACCTGCTCCAGCCCCTCAATCTCTTTCTCGCAGTGAGAGGTCCAGCACTACCCCCAGTACTCGAGGGGAGGCCTCCTCAATGCCCAGTCCAGGGGGAGAATGATGTCCCCAGTCCTGCTGGCCACACTATTGCTGAGCCAACATTTTTGGTTGGAAACCTTCAAGATCATCAAGTCCGTGACAGCAAGCGTGTGGCTCCATCAGAATTCCCAACAGGAATTGCAGCCTGGAAGGGTGGGAGGGATGTGTCAAAAGCACAGACACACCAGGACCCGCTGAGACCCAACCTGACAGGACAGCATTTTGTGGTTCCCATGCAGAGGAACCACCACGGTGAGTTCCAGGAGAGCCACTGCGTGAACAAGCTGTGGAAACCGCAGAGTTCGTGATGCTAAACACCCTTGGGGTCACTCAGAGCAGCTCTGAAGCCTCCAGGACTGACAGAGCCTACGTACAATCACACATCTCTGTGTGTCAGGCAACTCAGAACAAGTGCTGCATCTGCCACAGGGGTTCAGACCCACACAGAGATGTTTGTGTGTCACCACATAATGGGAACAGACACAGGGACCAGCGCAAACCCCTTTCTGCCTTTGGTCCACAGTGTAAAGGTCTTTTTGGAGCTGAAGGGAAGCAGCAAATTAACACCACACACACTGAAACGATGACAGGCAGCAGCCAACTGCCTGTAATTTCAAAACCTACTACTGCAAAGCTCTCACGATCCTTTAAATGGAGTTAGAGGATCAAAGAGATGAAGGTTGGACAATGGGTTGGCTCCCTCCTGCAGCCTCAAACCTCCCAAGGCAGAATCAACTGAGTTTTCATTCTTCAATCTGAATGGGAAGAGCTGAAGGGGATTCTGACAGGGGCGTCAGAAGATCATGTCTGCAGTCTCAAAGGACCACAGCAAGAATTCCAGGTAAGGAGTGGATGGAATGAAGTTACTGACAAGTTCTTTAGTGGCTCTTCAACAACAATTTGCGTTATAATAGGACCCACCTCCAAACTTCAGGTATTTCAAGTATTTATATAAAAAAAAAAAAGAGATAAATATTTGAAACAAGACTGTTCAACTGGCATTTTGCTGCTCCTCTCCTTGATCTGCATCATCAAACATTGACAAAAACCACTCGAGGTCACATAAATAAACGTTAATCCTTGAAATCTGCTCCGGACTGGCAATATTTCAACACTAACACCAAGCAGGGTCTTTTCTGCAAATGGAGCTGCAATTCATCCTCAGGACAAGCCAAATCACTTCTCAAGGCTTTACTTAAAAATACAAATTACTTGCTGAACGATCAGCCCACTTGAATGCTGTGGGATAGATGGATCTGCATAACCACAGAACCACAGGATCATCATGGTTGGAAAAGACCGTCAAGATCATCCAGTCCAACCGTCTGCCCTACAACCTCAAAACCACTAACCCAGCTCCTCAAACACCCTGACTGCCCAGTTGTTGAACCCCTGCAGGGATGGTGCCTCCAACCCCTCCCCAGGCAGCCTGTTTCAAGGTCTCCCCACTCTTGCTGGGAAGAAGTTTGTCCTCAGATCCAATCTAACCCTTCTCTGGCACAACCTGACCCCATTTCCTTTGCTCCTATCACCAGTCCCTACGGAGAAGAGGCCAACTCCCTCCCCACTGCAATCTCCCTTCAGGGAGCTGTAGAGAGCAGTGAGGTCTCCCCTCAGCCTCTTCTTCTCCAGGCTGAACAGCCCCAGCTCAGCTGCACAGAAGACAGACAGGAGGGGGAGAAGTTCCTTTGCACTCACCCTAGGAAACACCAGGTTAAAGAAGAAAGATAAAAGCTAACGAAGCAAAGAGGAAGAAAATTCCACCGGCACCGCTTCACCCAAAAAGCCAACTCCTTGCATGAAACAACTTCCTCTGTGGTATCTGTCCAGGTTTCAGGAAGAGCTACCAGTGGTTTTTTCCAGTCAGTTGAATTTAAAACATCCTGTCGATAAACAAAAGAGAGATTCTCATCTTTGAGGTAAAAATGGGGCTGATATCAGGATGCAAAATGAAGAGCTCAAGGGACAGCTGCTCCTTTAAGGGACTGTTTGGGGCAACTGTTATGAAATGGGGTGAGAGGAGAAGCAGGAGTCACCCACCAGGCTGCTTTACTGAAAAACTCCGAGCATGAAATCAGCCCAAACTCCAAACTACAAGTCTAAGCAGGTTACAGCCGCTCAGAACATCATTACAGTGATTTCTTCCCATTAACATGAGCAGCGCTGGAGCATTAAAGGGTTGCAAGGAGAAAGGATTGCAATGAAAACCCCAAACTGTCACGGTGCCGGCTCTGCAAGGCAAACTGTGCTAATGAAACCATTCCTGTGCCATTAGGTAAGTTCCCTCAGCCTGGGGAAGCTGGTTCTGCTGTTTGCAGGCTGCTTCGTACCAGGACGGGTGCCAACACCGCAAATACCAGAGGCTCAGAGCCGGAGATAAGCCCACCAGAGTGAAGGGGGAGGCACTTCCTCTCATCTCCCAGCGTCTAAACCTGTTTGTCCTTGCTGGGAAATGTTAGGGCTCTCGTAGACTTCACCTTTCCTCCTCTAGAGATTTCTTCCAGAAGGCTGTGGAGAAGGGGAGAGGTGCTGTGAGGATCCCCACATCACACAGGTTATGGACTCTCAGATGTTTGACGGCTGTGCTGGCTGCTCCAACACCATTTTGGTGCTGAATAACAGGAGTTCAAATCCATCTCCTGCATCATTCCACTGCCACAACACTAACTGCAGCCAGAGAGAACTTGCAGCTTCCAGCAATGCTGCTCCTCCATGCAGAAGCTGGGCTGGGACCAGAGTGTCTTCGAGGCTGGCACCTAACAGAGTCTTTGGGGGTGGCACCACACAGAGCTAGCGGGGCTGGAAAAGACCTCCAAGATCATCCAGCCCAACCATCAACCCAACTATCCCAAGCTCAGCAGCAGCCAAACCACATCCCCGAGCTCCACACCTACCCAATACCTCTACTCCACACACTCATTTAACTAAAGCCGTTGTCTCACCAGCACCAAAGCAAACAGCTGTGATGCTGACCTCAGATTAACCAGTGTGAGCGGCAGGAGCCTTCATCACCATAAAAACAAGGGTCTGCAGAGCTGCTCTAGCACAGGAATCCAGCTGAGGAGGTTCCCACACCCCAAACATACCATCTCACAACACAGGGACAGGACAGAGTTAAGTATGAGCAAACAACCCCCCAAAAAACCACACATGGCAAGAAATCAGGGTGTCAGGAAGCGGAAAACTGGGACAGACCTTCCCAAGAACCAACCCAGTCCACGGAGGCTGGAGTATCCTCCATCGAGGCAAACATTCCGTTCCCAGACTGAGGGGAAATAAGAAACCGTAAGGCCAAAAAAGCAGAGGCTACGCACAAAGCGCCCGGAGGTGATTAGGGAGCAGATTAACAAGCACATGGGGCTGCGACAGCAACGCTCTGCAATTAGAGCTTTTCTGCTCACCGGAGCACAACACCTTCCACAAACATTCAGCTTGCAAACCCCCCTGGCAGCTGACAAACACTTCATGAGCTTCTTTCACTCCAGAGCAGCACAAAGAGGCATGAAGACACCTCTAGTGTCTGCGGTTCTCTGTGGTGATGGTGGTTAGTTGGGTTTTTTTTTTAAAGGCGATGATTGTTCCTGTTCTGTCTTTAACACTGTGGGATCGGGGCAGGAGGCAAATGAAGTTGTCTCAGCCTGGGTGCTGCACGCTTGAGCAAGAACCTGCTATGGAAAACACAAGTTCCACTATAACCACAAATAAAGCAGACATCTTCCATCTCACAATTCCACCTGGAGCTCTTCAGCTGGAAAACCAAGGGGCAGGAACAGCCTGGCAGCTACCAGTTACCACCACTCGGGAAGCGAGTCGGAACTACACGACGAACAGCCCCAGGCTCACGCCAGAGCTTGGGATGTGACTGCTCTTCAGTGACTCCCAAGCTGGCCTGGCTGAAGAAGTCACCCAAATAGCTGGGTGGGAAGCAATTCTCACTCGACTTATCCAAACATCCATAGGGATATGCAAACGGTGAGCACCAGAGGGAAGTACTGAGATGCCTTGAGGCTCTTGAGGAAGGAGGGAATAACTCAGCAACATCATCAAGGATCACAGAGCCTGGTGGTATCAGCGAACGTCAGGGTTCTCTCTGCATACAGAGCAGTCCCATTCCCATGACTCATGCTGGTAGGAGCAGCAAATTCCATCCGAGCGCTAAATCTGAAGTAAAATGGAGGCTACAAAGAAATTAGGCAGACGCTCAGGCCTTGACATCCTTAGATTAGAGCTGCAAGTAGGGATAACACAGAAATATTGCTGAAAACTGCTGCTGCAAAGAGAAATCCTGCCAGATTCTACCTCGCAGAGTTCACAGAATCACAGAACATTAGGGACTGGCAGCGACCTCCAAAGATCATCTAGTCCAATCCCCCTGACACAGCAGGATCCCCTAGATCCAGTCACACAGGAACATGGCCAGGAGGGTTTGAAACTTTTCCACCTCCATGCTGCCAGTGCTCAGAAGCCCCCAGCAAACCACCTCACCCCTACTCCCAACTTCTTAACATCCACAGATGTTAAGAAACAGCAGAGAAAAAGAAAAAAACAAGCAAGGCAGATCCTTCAAAATAAGAAGAAACCCAACACAGAACTATCTATACCAGCAAAAAAACAACCCCCGAGGACACAGCGCCCAACAAAACCCTGGAAGGCTGAGGAAGTAAACCAGATGCAATGAGCCAAGAAGTGAGTATTTTGAGTAAAGAGTGATCCTAGCACTGTGTGTGCTGTTTGCAGCCTGAAGCATCAACCCTCCCCGCTGTAGCGTTCTGTTTTGGGAGCCTGTCCCTTGATTTAAAAGTAAAATGTGCGGAGCTGCACTTGCATATCTGAAGAATGAGCTCTGTGTGGCGATCCGCGCCAGACACCTGATCCTGCCAGAATCAGAAGGAACAATCTAGCAACCAAGAACGAGTTTCACGAGGGGAATAAATATGGGGTTATGTTCATTTAGCAGCACAGCTCTGTAAACGTGAGGGAAGGAGGAGTCTTTGATGAACGAAAGGCACCGATCAGATCCCTTGGTGAGGAGCTGCTCTGGTTTCTTCAATCAATTTGCAGTATTAGAAGAGAATCTACCTGGAGTTTGCAGGGGACTTCAGACAGCAACCTGTGGTTTCAGCGGGATACCAGTGAGTGAAGGAAAAGGGGAAGGTTAGCTCCGTGCCGCTTGTTCCTACAGGATCTCATTGGAGCCAGGCTCTTCTCAATGTCGTCTAGTGATAGGACAAGGGGCAGCGGGTGTGAGCTGGACCAGAGGAGGTTCCCCATCAATGTGAGAAAGGACCTTCTTGGCAGTGAGGGTGCCAGAGCCCTGGCAGGGGCTGCCCAGGGGGGTTGTGGAGTCTCCTTCTCTGG
>JAOXOE010028647.1:0-15803 GCA_028565055.1 Phoeniculus purpureus
GTGAGGGTGATGGAGCACTGGAACAGGCTGCTCAGGGGGGTTGTGGAGTCTCCTTCTCTGGAGACATTTAGAATCCTCCTGGATGTGTTCCTGTGCGACTTGGTCTAGGTCATTCTGCTGTGGCAGGGGGATTGGACTAGATGATCTTTCGACGTCCCTTCCAATCCCTAATGATTCTATGATCATTGAGTCAAACCATCTACCCTACCTTACAAGTTCACCCCTAAATTGGGAGTGATTTATTAATTAAGTCTCCCTAATCTGGGAGACTTGAGTGAAGTTCCACTGTGCTACAGTGGTCAACACAGGGATTAGTATCATAATATGCGAGACACATGGAAATGTTTCCTTAGCAAATATCGACTTAAAGTTCTCTTGCAAGAAGAAAGCAGAAGAAAGGCAACAGAAAATATTTGGTACAAGATTCATCTGGCTAGACACAAACGTCTAAATTTGCATATGGTAGAGTCTTTCCACCATATCGTCTTGGTTAATTTGCATTTTGGTTAATGGGCATAATACCTCATCATATATCTGCCAGAAGACGTCGGATTGATCTCTTTATTGACCATAAACAAGGGTGGCAGATGCATCTCTCTACAATAAAGGCACCTAATACTGTATGATGTCAATCCTAGCTGGACAAAAGTGTTGTAATATCACTTCTTTCAGAGTTGTTGTATCAGAAGGCATTTTTTTAATACCTAAAGTAACAATGAGAATAAATAACACAGATCTGACACGTAAAATAGTGTTTTTAAGTAACACACAACACTTTAATTACATTAGACTAACTCGCCCTTTAAAGACAAGTCTTTAAAAGACATCTCCACCAAATAGACATCTCTACCAAAACCGTAATAGCGTATGAGAAAATCATTTCTCTCCATCATTTCATAATAGTCTCCATATTTTTTCTCTAGCTTATACAGTATTTTTTTTCCAGTAAACCCTTTTATAAACTTCTGAATACATACCGAGTGCTTGATTACTAATCATTGTTTCTGATTGAATCTTATTTTACATACAGAAGCCCTAAACACTACTCAATATTACTACTTTATTAAGTGTTCTTTGGATACCTTTCTACTGAGAGCTGAATGAGATTTCTGCTAAAATGTGACTACTTAGTTCTGGCCTTAAACGAGCTGTTTACAAACGCAGCATAAAATGAAATGTAGGCAGATTTTTGTTATGTTCTTAAAGAAAATGCAGCTGCCTTGAAGAAGGCAGAAAAACATGAGCTAAATGGATAGCACTGTGCTTTTTAAATGTTTTAGCCTGCTCCTTATTTCAATCAATTAAGAATTCTCTGTGCCTTGCCACAGTATGTGGCTCCTGCAGCATGAATACTTTATGCTTCGCTTGTTCTTTTGTGATACCTCCTAGGAAGAAAAATGCAGGTTTCTTCCCTTTTTTTTTCCTCCCCCATGGCCACAAGCAGCAGAAGTATGCATTCCCTAAAAAGCTTAACTTTTCATGTATAGTGACTGGAGTTGATTTCAGATTTCATGTGTGATCTGGGTTAATTTATTAACTCATGTTTTTGAGAAACTTTCCTCCGTGGCTGCCTGAATTTAAACGGCTACACATGGACCACAGGCTTTGCAATAACGTCCAAGTCTTTATGGCACCTCCTGAATGAGAGTTTTAATTAGTGCACGTTGAGCCTGTAGGTAGAGAGGATGACCTATTGGAGAGCAGTGCAGGAGAAAGGGACTCGGGAGTCCTGGTGGCCAGCGGGATGGCCGGGAGCCAGCAGCGCCCCCTCGTGGCCAAGAGGGCAAACAGCATCATGGGGTGGATCAGGACGGGAGTGGTTAGTGGATCGAGAGGGGTTCTCCTCTCCTTCTACTCTGCCCTCATGAGAACACATCTGGAGTCTTGTGTACAGTTCTGGGCCACTCAGTTCAAGAGGGACACGGAACTGCTGGAGAGAGTCCAGCGTAGCGTAACAAAGATGATGAAGGAAGTAGAGCCTCTCCCTTATGAGGAAAGGCTGAGGGAGCTGGGTCTCTTTACCTTGGGATAAGGGACACTGAGGGGTGACCATATTAATGTTGATAAATATGTGAAGGGTGGGTGCCAGGAGGATGGGGTCAGACTCTTCTCAATGTCATCTAATGATAGGACAAGGGGCAATGGGTGGGACCTGGAACAGAGGAGGTTCCACATCAGTATGAGAAGGAACTTCTTCACAGTGAGGATGGCAGAGCACTAGAATGGGCTGCCCAGGGGGAGTGAGGTCTCCTTCTCTGGAGATATTTAAAACCCACCTGGATGTGCTCCTGTGTAACTTGGTCTGGCTGGTCCTGCTGTGGCAGGGGGATTGGACTAGATGATCTTTCGAGGTCCCTTCCAACCCCTAATGTTCCGTGATTCTGTGAGAGAGCAAAAGTAATAAAACCCCTGGATGTCATATAATTAGATTTTCATTCTGTCTTTTTCAAGCTAGTACTCACTGATAGCAACAGACTGCTGCCAGAGTCAAGTTTATGAGACATGTTTGTCTCATAAAAGTTTTACAGCATGGGTCCCGAATAAAGTTTGATCCTATTTTTCTGTTATTCCTACTTTCAGTCCTTTAATCTTTGGTGGTTTCTCAGAAATGGTAAAGGGATGCTAATGTTGTTTAAATATTTATAGAGACGATTTCAATATAACTGCTTTCTTAAGCCCTAGACCTGCCAGAGCTGTTTGTCAGATCTGTCTGCAATGTCCTCCCTTACTTTTTTCAAAGATAGAAGACAAAAACATTTTCTATTTCTTTAGCAAGAAACATTTTCTAGTCAGTGAATACAATCCAATACTAAAGGGAAGTATTTATGATTGGGAACAACAGTGAATGGACATAGTTTGCTCCTGATGATCCAGAATCACAAATAAGTGGCCTGTCTACAGTGAGGTGGGAGAAAATTAACTCTAGCATAAGCCTGATGGATGTGTTGCTGTGTAACTTGGTCTAGGGGATCCTGCTGTGGCAGGAGGGTTGGACTAGATGATCTTTTGAGGTCCCTTCCAATCCCTAATGATTTTATGATATTATTAAATGGGTTAGGTAAACATTATTGGAAAGAATTTTTTATAACTTAATCCTAGGTTCAAGGTTTTAAAGTGTATATTCGTATAGGAAAATGAAAAAGAGTAGTAGTAAGTAAGTAAAACAGTGTTTATTGAAAAAAACCAGCAAGAAACCAAATGGATAATGGAATTTTCTGCTGTAATATAATAGTCAGCATCACTCAGTCTGCATCACTGTTGTGGATCGGTGTGTTAAGTGAATCTTGCTGCCTGAATTTGTGTTGCTGTCTGCTCTCTGTAAGTGGTGATTCATTTAGTGAGGCTTGGCATGACTGTAGAATAACGTGGGATATGGGAATATGATCCAGATATCAATTGCTGTCAATACCTCAAAAAACCAAAAAATAAAGTGTTTGGGAGATCTTCACTTATTTAGCTATGAAAGCAACAGAAATACTTTGGTTTTCCACCGCAAATTACTGTTTTATTATACTTTGTAATGAAATCTTATGCTGACAAATCGAGATTCATCTGCAGAGTGGTTTACTCAGTTCCAGGCTAGACATGGTGAAGCTATTGCACAGCATTTCTTGGGAGTCTGCAAAGTAAAATGAGTCCCTGGGAGTCTGGGAGCTGGGACAAGGTCCTAGGTCTTTCAGGGCAGGGCAAAGCAGCCAGAACTTGTCCCAGCCTGAAGACAGGACAGCTGCCTTCAGGCAGACCTTGTCTCAGGACAGCTGAGGGACAGCACCAGCCCAAATATCAAGCACCTTCATGGGGACAGGGATTTTCTGAGGCCAGGCTGTGACTTGGGCTTGCTCATGGACTCAGATCAATGCAGCCCACGAGGATGCTTCCTAGGAAAGACCTAGGACAGGACTGTGGGGAAATGATGCTTAATCCTGCCTCTGGGAGTTGATATCAGGTCCCAGGCCTTGGGGAGGGTAGGGTTAATCTTAAGGAAGCTGGGCAAGGTCAGTCAGGGCTGGTGGTGCCCTCAATGCTCTGGCAGTATTCAAGAATCTTGCTTTTACTGACTGTGTCATCAGAAGGCTCCTAATCCTTGCTCACTGAATACTCTCGATATGTAGTTATGTGCCACGGCAAGAGTCTGTCTCCATGTCCCTTCAGATGTTCCATTTTACAGGTTTCCATATCACTTTGTCTGTTTGAAATCTTGTCATACAAAGGACAGAACTCATTGTTTGAAGGTGACTTGTCATACCTAAATCCTTGTTCCGTCACAACATAAGTACTGCCCTTTTAGTTAGAACCCTGGATAATCACCAGAGGGTATATTCCACTGAGAGTAACGATGACAGGCTTCTGCCTCTAACAGCCTTATTAATTATCGTACTATTTAATGACAATCCATCAAGAATGTTGGAAACCAAATGCATAATATATGTGTGCACATTATACTGAGATGTTCTGCCATCTGCTACAGCCAAATATGTTTTCAGTATGAGCACAAGAATCCACACACACTATGAAATACTGCAGGATACACAGTCTGACAAGAAGAAAGGCTGCAATAACTAAGGCACAACTCAGCTTTTAAGTGGATTCTTGTGTTTATCAACCTACTAGAGTTCATTCACACCTCAGGATTATCTGAAGTTTGTAACTCAGGCTGTGAACAAAATGAGAAAGAAAACTGGTTTCCATTCGTGTAAATAAACCAGAGCCCTTGCAGTTACCCCTGCAAATCACAGAATCATTAGGGATTGGAAGGGACCTCGAGAGATCACCTAGTCCAATCCCCCTGCCACATCTATGAGTTAAATCAACCCTGTGAAGATAATGCCTTCATTAAGATCTTTCATAGAATCATAGAGTCATTAGGGATTGGAAGTGACCTCGAAAGATCATCTTTCCAAGTCCAATCCCCCTGCTACAGCAGGATCCCCTAGACCAAGTGATCAATATTTCAGTTATGTAATGTGGTGGTTTTGGGGACTTTTTGAGGGGTATTTTTGTTACTAAAAACTTCTTCTGACATACTACTGTTATTAACTCACTTTTTGTAAATAAGAGAAGCTTTCACAGGAGACTGTAGGTTTTACTGTTGTTTCATAGAGGTATTTATCTCTGTCCATTAAAAGCAACCAGCTTGCGGCAAAATACACTTGATTCTTGCCTCTATTGCCATCTGCCACCGAGGCCAGAATTCCTATTGTTGCTGTGTTTCAAGCCTTCTGTTCTTACGTGAGAATTTTATTGCTTTGCATGAATATTTCGTGCAGGCATGGTTTGTGTGTCTCTCCAGTTATCCAAGTCTGATTGCCTTTAAATAGGAAAAAAAACCCAAAACATTTTACTTCAGCTGTACCCACATGCTAGAAAGACCGACATGGCAAAACAACTTCCCAAGACCTAACCGTACAGTGAATTAAACAGAAGTAGTAGCACTGCTTGGATGACCCATCTCAGTGCAATTTGACAGCAAGTAATTTCAAGCTGAATCCTCACCTGTGTCTTGAAGATTCATCTCCTGTAGAACTGGGAAAGCTACTGTATTTTTAAACAGTATCTTTCAATTGACAGCTGACTAATAGATGTAATTGTTTGTCATACAGATCCTGTGCCGCACGTCCTAAAGGACAATCCACAGGTACCACACTGAAAGGAATAACTGAACTAAAATTTCCCCTTGAGCGCAAGGGCATCAAATATAGATATGTTACTGTCAACAGAGGAAAAGCCCAATCCTTGCTATGACAGGAACATGTAGTTCTCGAGTCAGACATTTATTATTAAACGTAGGAACTGTCAGTACCACCTACTGGCAGAATGGCAAAACTGAAAAGTGTTTTGTCTTTATAACGTTCTGTATAGAATCATAGAATCAGTCAGATTGGAAAAGACCCTTGGGATCATCGGGTCCGTAACACCACAACAGCAAACAAATTATTACCACGTATTTGATTGCAAACAATATGTATTTATATAGAGGAGGTGATTCTGAGTCCTTAATGGTACATTTGTAATGGACTGAGCTATGACATAACTACTTCAAAAAGAAAAGAAGAAATCATGGGGGGAGTTTAAGGAATGATGAAATTCAGATTGCAGTGCGGAAACCCATCTCAGATTTCCAATTACATAAAGTTGTTGTCTTGTCTGAAGTAGGAATTCCATACTCCTCTTGTTCACAGAATCACAGAACATTAGGGATTAGAAGGGACCTCAAAAGATCATCTAGTCCAATCCGCTGCTGTGGCAGGGGGATTTTTCTGGGCTAGCAAACAGAATTTGGAATAAGCAAGTATGTGCTATTTCTACAACTAAATGTGTAATTCTTGATTGGCTGGAAACACCCTGAGTTTAGTTGCTGACTTAACTGCCTCTCACTTATCTATTCCTTCAGCCTCCTGTCAGCATCAGCTGCCTATTCAAATTTCACTCCTAACAGCATCACCTATCACACCAACCAAAACTATTAACAGAAATGCTGAAACATGACCTGTTGGGCTGCCCCAGCGTAAGACACTTTCAGGCTGAAAATCAGAGTGCATCAAGGGACACATTTACATTACTCTTCATTTTACTTCTCATTTTATTACTCCTTTGCCTTAGTCCTTAATCTCTGAAGTGGAACCTTGTTAAACTCTTTTGAAAATCTAAAGCTTCTATCCTGCTTGAGCAGGAGGGTTGGACCCAACAGCCTTTGAAGGTTCCTTCCAACCCTAATAAACTGTGTAAATGATGTAAATACACTACTAGCTACTAAATCGTCCTTATCTATTGTGGCAGTTATATTTTCAAAGAACTTCAGCAGGTTAGTTAAGCATGACCTCTCCTGCCTCAGTCCACGCTGGCTACTCTTAATTGAACTATGTGGGTTTATTTTGCTTTGGACATTTCACATAAGTCTTCCTGTGTTTTCTCCCAGCAAATTATAAACCCACTGTTTTCCCTCATGACCATTTAAAAGAATATAATGAAGTCATCTCTGATGCTTTTTCAACCTTCAGAATCTCTCCTGAGTCTTGTGATCTTTAAAAATGTCAGTGAAAGAATTAAGTGGTTTCCTCACTGGGTCCCTTAACATCTTCTTCTTTGCTGATCAGGAAAAAAAGGAAATACTTTAAGGGCTTTCATGCACGTGCCTTCTGAAGGGGATATTTCCAGTTGTGTGTCACATTGGCAAGAAAAAAAGTAGTCTGTCTCATACAAGTAGTCTGTCTGGCTCATCTGTATGAGAAGAATAGGGTTACACAGACAAATGTTAACAACAGAAACCAAAACAGAGTACTCACCAAAACTCAAATCAGCCATGAAGATGATGAAGGGGGCGGAACGCCTCCCTGATGAGGAAAAGCTATTATACAGCATCCCTATTTAAAGTACAGTACAATGAACTCTAGCATCTTGTTTTATATCTCTGGAGAGAGGAACAGCAGAAATTATTCCTGCACTTTTCTGGAGGAAGAGTTTATGTACGTGCCTTGCTTTGGCAACTCTAAGTATCTAAGTCACTTTGAAAACAAAACTGTCAGCAATATGACTGAGCTCATATTGAAAAGGTACATGAGAAGGGAGTCACAGATCTGTAATAAGAACTTGATGGCAACTGGCAAGTTAACTAGATTAGTCTATCCAGCCCTAACTGAAATTGAAATTCATCTCTCATTCACGGTGTTAAGTGACACTTCAGATTTTTTCGGTGGGCTTTTGAAAACCAGAGAACTACCTGTGCAATAGTATTACTCTCCACAGAGGAGAGACATCAGTTACAGCTGCTTGTTTGGTGTCTTCTTTGTTTTGCTCTGGTTTTGTCCGATTCTTCCATTTCTCACCAGTCTCTAGTAGTGAACCGCTTCATGCTATGTCCTAAGACGCTCGTCCGTGTTATGTTTTGATTTGAAGCATCTCAGCCTTTTGCTTCAAGGACCCTTGAAGCAATACTTCAAGACTTCAACATTCTTGCAAAGATGTTCACTAGTTTTTGGTGGGGAAAAGGGCAAGATTAAAATAAATTGCTAAGTGTGAAGTTCTTTATGTACGGAATATTTTCTCTGTCTACAAACATTAATGTAATATTACGGTTGAGAGCTTCAGTTACGATTTTAAGACTTTTCATAGAATCATTAGGGATTGGAAGGGACCTCAAAAGATCATCTAGTCCCATCTCTCTGCCACAGCAGGATCACCTAGACCAAGTACTTTTCAAAGTAAGATTTCTTTCTACTTCATTTCATCTCTTGGCCTTTCCAAAGTTTCCATAACAGGAAAAGAAGTTAGATACTGAGCAGTGCCTGCAGACCATCACGGCAAGTTTTTTTCTCATTGTGTCGCACCAAGAGGTAGATTGAAGTGGCACAAGAAGCTGAGAGAGGATGCAGCAAGGTCAGCTAATCAAAGGGATATTCATCATAGAATCGTTAGGGATTGGCAGGGACCTCGAAAGATCATCTAGTCCAATCCCCCTGCCACAGCAGGATCAGCTGGACCAAGTAGCACAAGAACACGTCCAGGAGGGTTTTAAACATCTCCAGAGAAGGAGACTCCACAACCCCCCTGAGCAGCCCATTCCAGTGCTCCATCACCCTCACTGTGAACAAGTTCCTTCTGATATTTCTATGGAACCTCCTCTGTTCCAGCTCACAGCCATTGCCTCTTCACCAGATGACACTGAGCAGAGCCTGGCTCCATCCTCCTGACACCGACCCTTCACATATTTATCAACTTTAATGAGGTCACCCCTCAGTCTCCTCTTCTCCAAGCTTAATCTCCTGTGCCACACTGCGGGTGCAGTAAGGCTGCACTTTCAGGGAGAAGCAGGCAGGACAGGTGACCCAACACTGACCAAAAGTGTATGTCATCCATATCCATCCTATTTGATGCAAAACTGAGGGACACACGGGCCAGCTTTTTCCTTCTTGCCTCTTTGCTGTCTGTTGTGCCTTCATTCCCAATCCTGCACTCAGGAAGCTGTGCTTTCCTGAGCCTTTCACGCGTCCAGGACTTCCTCAGCATCTCCATCAGCGGTGGTGGTGATGTAATTGCTATCGGGGGTGTTTGGTTTGATACTGGTTTTGTACGTAGTTCACATTATCATTATTTTCATTTAACCTGTAGTTTTCTTTTCCAATCCATAAGTAGCTCTCTCTTATTCCCTTTCTTTTTACTTTTTAGGGAGGGAGGGAGGCTAATAGCATCTGCCATGGCCAGACCAGCCTCAACCAATGATACAAGTGTGTAATTTTAAAGCAGAAATTTTAAAAGCAAAGGAGAGAAATAGTTATTAGTAACAGCAAAGTCCTTTGGAGTTTCAGAGAGTGGAAATGTGAAGCCTCAGCAGACTTCATGAGGCATTATGAAGTCCTGGAGACAGACATGTTCTCTTATGAGGACTGAATGCAGTAATTTGTCAGCATCAAGCTTCGGGTTTGCACAGATCCTCAGGTTGTAGCGCAGGGAAATGAGTTATTAGTGTCGGGGGGGCAATTTTAGAACAAGTATTTTATGTTATATTAAGACACAAAGGCCTGAATTCTTTATAGTTTTCTTGTTCATTAATTCATTCTGTTTCAAGAACTTTCATCCTCACTGTGATCCAAAAGCTATCCAAGATCAGAGCAAAATCCTAGTAGGGAAGAAAGAAATCCTGTGGCGCTCAGGCGGCTTTGAGGTGGATCCTGACTCTGCCTCAGAGCTGACATCACATCACTCTACCTCTACAGCTGACATCACAGGGTGCACAAACACACAGCAGATCACATGGAGAGCTCTGCACTTCTAAATGTTGTTTAGACTTTGCTGGCTAAGGGCGACACTGCTTGCACCGCACTTTCAAACTAATTTTGTGCTGCCTATGCAATGAGAATCATCGACACAGGGTTGTGACTTCAATTTTCCTGTTTTAACTTGCAAAGGTTGTCCGTTTCCATCATGGATGACTTTTGATTCATTTTCCACCTGAATCAGTGTTTACTTACATATAATTAAATATTTATCACACTTCTGTACAGATGTTTCTGCTTTTGAGTATCTCTCATGAAAAATAAACCTTAGCTGATGATCACTTCACTTTCCTCAGTGAAAATAGCACTTTATAGTCAAATCTGAACAAAATAAACTACTTTGGGGATGGAGACAACAGAATCTGAAATAAATCCACCTTTAATGAAGTTCATATGAGACTTCATGTCATGGGGCATGTAAGAAGGAAAGACTCTTTGTGCTTGTTTGTTATTTTCTTGGTGAATTACATTCTGGGTTAAGAGTGCTACACAAATTAGGGTTAGGGTTTTTGTTTTGGTGACTGTGGAATTTGGAGGGGTTTGTGGCCAGTGCACTATTCTCTCTTTGTACCGTGCTTTGGTGAGACCTCTCCTGGAGTACTGCGTCTACATCTCACAGACTCACAGAACATTAGGGATTGGAAGGGACCTTGAAAGATCATCTAGTTTAATCTCCCTGCCACAACAGGATCACCTAGATCTGGAGTCCTTGACCAGAGAAATATATGAACTGGTTGGAGGAAGTCTGGAGAAGAGCCACAAAAATCATCAGAGATGCAACGACTTTCTGATGAAGGCTGAAGGAGTTTGGGTTCTTCAGCCTGAAGAAAAGAAGCTTCCAGAGAGACCTTATCGTGGCCTATCAGTACTTATAGGGTGCCTATAAGAAAGATGAAGACTGATGTTTTAGCAGATCCTGTTGTGACAGAGCAAGAGGTAATAGATTCAAAATGTTTTCAAATGCAGACGACTGAAAGATGTGGTCTTGCTGTACTTTAGGAGCGATGATTTGATATCGTATTAAACCTTTGTAAAAAAACTGAGCATGTAGATAGAGGTAGTACCTAGGAGGGATCTATATACATTTCCATTGCACATTAGAGAGACCAGCTTGATTCACTTCCTTAGATATATGGTACCATTTGATATGGTTTAGGTGTTACTTTGGTTTCCAGGTGTCGTTCTACAGCAGCGTGGATCTTCCAGCATCATGTCTGTCATATTTCTCTGACAATTTAAGTTATCTCAGATCACATTAAACATTTACTTTTGGGAACTTGAGTTAAGCCAATGCAGTATTAGTCAATATAATGAATGGAGGCTAGAGAGTTAATCAGATAATGAGTTCCTGATTTAGAATGAGCCAAATACCCCTCTAGCTATATAATGAGTAGACCCAAACTGATTAGGTGCTTAGAGCGCTACCTCATATGCACATTTTCCTAGCTGCTTAAATGTCCCAAACTGGAAAAAATCCGTGTAACAAATGCTGTATAACAAAGACCCTACGTCAGGGCAAGGCGAGATCAATTTGCCAAGTAAATAAATTGTTTGTACTGGTTCTTATCCTCATGAATTACAGAATAGTGACAGCAAGGGCAAGTTCAGCTTTGTGACTTTAGATGGTAATCGTAGTCCTTCTGTAGTCTTTCACTCTTGAAAGCAGTGGCATGGACGTACCATTTGCTCCGCATATATATTCCATTTTTATATACACACGCAGTTCTCCCGGCCGCAACTTTCAGCTCACTCTCTTCTTTCCAAACAAGTCATCAACCCTTAGGAGTTATAAGTGCGTAGAGAAATTGTAATTTTCTGTCTGATACTTCTCCTGGAAGCTGCCTATCAGAAAGCAGTACATTTCTTATATTAAATCTCTTGAATGTTATCCTAAATGGAACTTTATTTATGAAGTATCTCTCAAACTTCCAATTTCACCTCCTAACAATCATTTTACACTTACAGTCAGTCACTCCAAGCTACTTTTGAATTCCATCTAGCTGCTTAATAAATCTAAGTAATCTTAATTTTATGCTCCTTTCTTATAAACTGTCATATATTTACCTACAGAGGAATAAAATTCACAGATGTAGTAAATGGAGAGAAATTCAGGCACTTCAGTAGTCTGGTAGATATTATAAGCTCACACAACCCTTTTTGCTGTAGGTGTCTGGCTTCTGACTTCTTTCCTACCATCAATATTCATATTCCTTTATCATTTTCCTCGTTTTTTAATCTCTATCAACAGATAGAGATACCTTGTTTTTTAATCTCTATGACAACTGACTCATTTTAAATTTATTCCTTTTAAACAAAATTTGAGAGTCTGTTGAACATCCTGCAATGCTTAGTGATGCACAAGTTGATTACAGCTAGTATCTAATTGGCACAGTTTCAGTACAAGCCCAATATGAATTATTATCCTTGAGGTCTTGCTGCTGTGTCTTCTGTGCTATTTTTATTTGAGCTAGCAAGAACAAAACCAACCCTCAATTTTGCCTCTAGTTTCAGCATTCAAACCTTAGAATATAATATCAGAAAAATAGCTTCAAGACTATCAAAAATGCTTACAAACTTAATTGTAACGTGTTCCTGGATGTGATTTTCTTATATAGATCTTCTTTAGATGCTGGACAATGTGATGAATTTGCTCGCCTGAATTTCAACAAATAAAAGTTTGAACCAGTCATCTTCAATAAGAAGCACCACAAAGGAAGATTTTTCAATATTACTCCATTAGAAATGATAAATGGACATAATCCACCCTTTTCACATCAGGTCACCAGATGCAAATATATCTGTGTGCTCTGTTGCTTTCCCTGGTAAACTAAAGCTTTTTCTTTTCTATTCTATTCCTTTCCATTCCAGTCTAATTACATTATCAGAATATGTATGTGACAATTAAGTCTCAATAATTTTATAAATCATATTCTATTTTAACCAATTATATTAAACAATTATACAGAAAACAAATATATTAGTTATTACAGCTCTAGACAGGCTTAAGGAAATTATTGTTTTCCTCTTTGTTCAGTTAGTGGCTCATTTTCTTTCACATCAGCTTCTCTGGTATTTAATACATTTACTGAATATTATGAAAACTTAATTCTCATCCAAACGTTTCAAAACTGAATAGAAGGTTCCACATCAATATGAGAAAGAACTTCCTCACGGTGAGGGTGACAGAGCACTGGAAGGGGCTGCCCAGGAAGGTTGTGGAGTCTCTTTCTCTGGAGGTGTCTAAAACCACCCTGGTTATATTCTTGTGTGACTTGATCTAGGTGGTCCTGCAGTGGCAGGGGCGATTGGACTGGATGGTCTTTCGAGGTCCCTTCCAATCCCTAATGTTCTGTGATTCTGTGAATAGCCATAAGCCTGAAGAAACTACCTATAGGAGGTGTCCCTAACTGGGAGAGACAGATTTTTCCTAAATAGCAGCGAAGCCAATGGTTTTTGAGACCTGGGATGTATTCCTGTACTCCCCAAGCTCATGAGCGACCCCACTCACTAACAAGTAAAGTGGTGTACTGGGCAGACAGAATTAGCATCTTAGAAAGAAGAGAATCTGAACAAATACCTATCAAATCTCTAAAGACTCTAAAGAACCCCTCCACTGTGGTTGTGAAAGTTGCCTACATTCAGTCTATGCATCAATATACAGATCCAACCACCCTTACATTGTTGAGAAAAAGGAGTCTTTGCCATGCTCAAACCTCCTCTTCTTGTAAAGTAGGATGAAATCCAGACAAACATGCCACCTTAAAACTTAAATGCATGTCAGAACAGCTCCCCAGAACAAAAATCCTTTGACCAAGGTGCCAAGAGTGAACAAGTAGATCATAGAAAAGGGCATTGGCACTAGAGATTTCTAAAGCCAAGTTTCAGAGTCAACCTACCAGCGTTATTCTAAACCTAACTGAAATGTTTTCCAAACTCAGCACTCCAGATACCCCAAATACCTGATTCCCAGCTCCCAGAGAACAAGATAATTCTTGCTTTCCTCAGAATATCACAGGATAGTCAACAAAATGCTTGATTGATGCTGGAACACAGATTTCCATAGTAACATGATTCCAACAAGACAGACATAAGCGAAGAATTAAAATTACTGGAATTACAAAAACTTCTGTGCGCCAAAGCACAAAAATTAATGCAAAAGCATATGGCGTCTCTTCACGTTGCAATTAAGCATCACTATGAAATTACCCTGGGTTTCTTTGCCCTTAACAGCAAACGTGGCTTCTGCCCGAAGGCAGTCTGTGATCTTACCAAATTAATTTATCCTGTATCATAAAGAGGTAACCAGTCCATCCCTCCAAACCAATTCTTTTTTCGTTTCCTTTTCTCTCACAGAAGAAAAATTATTAACTCAAATAATGACCTACTGAACACAAACTGGCAGCATGAAAACAGTATGCATCTACAACATCAGCGTTTTCCTAACATCGTGGCTATTCTTCCTCACTTGAGCTGGTAAATTGATTTGGGACAATGCATCAGAATTTGAAAATGAATTTCAGTCATGGTGGCAATTCATCAACTTTACATAGCATGCAGAAAGTGATCAGATTATTGCCTTTATCCTTCCCATATGTGGTGCTTCAGTGCAATATACGTAGCTGTTGCATCAGGACTGATTCACAATGGAACGTTATTCCGTGCCTTAGAGCACAGGACGGGTCCTTCAAAGGGAGGCCAAGTTGCAAACAATTTATGTCAGTGTATGTATCGTGTGATAACAGCACTATTTCATTTGTGAAAGTAATTCTGTTGAACCTCAGTACATCTGTTTTGACCCAGGGTGAAATGTTGGCCACTTTGAAATCCACTCAAATAAAAATCCTGAAATGATCAGCACAGATGTTAGAAGAGGCTGTGCTTGTATGTGAACATCACATAAACACCTACCGATAGACGATTGTCTTTATCACGTAACTAATCCACTCAATATGTAAGTTTTCTGTGATTTTTGGTTGTGATTTCAACTCTTCTATGCCAGACAATTTGTCTTTTGATTACGTGCCATAGTGTGAACTGCAGCCCACGCCCATTGGAATGGATCTGACAGTAAACAAAAGCCCCGTTATCTGTTGCTAGAAAAGGAGATTACAGAAGGAAGGAAAAAATGGTCATCTCTATCGAATCTGACAGCTGACTCTACATATTTTATTCATTCAAATCATGAATTATTTGAATAAATAAAATATATAAATAAAAGCTAAAATAATGAGTTATTTGAAGCTATGTTTCTTGAAGCAACAGTTATAATGGTTTGGCACAGAGTTTTTGTTTGTTCACTTTCTTATTTTTTACGTTTTGGACCATCCATTTGGTGATTTTAGTGTAGTGAAGGGAACAGTTGGCTCTAGGTCCACTCGATCACATATGAAATGTGCAGCGCTTTACAATTCTATCCGTTGGCAGTTGAATAATAACATGAATTGGCTAAAGTGATATAATCATTCTGCCTGAGGCACATAAACGCTCCCGCAGTAGTGTGCATACATTACGGTAAAAATAATTTTTACTCTGGAGAACAATCAAACAGATAATGGGAGTGGTGAACATATTAATCAAGTTCAACGAGTAATGCACAGTTCAAGAATTGAAGAGGGACAAGATTATTTCATAGGTGCAAATACTAAGAACTGGAAGCCTCGTTAACATTGTCTAATCTTCTTAGTCTGAAGTACATCATTTGTCTGAACTGCATAATTTAAAGGTCAGACAAATCTCTCATTTTTCAAACAATATAGACCTGAGATTTCAGAACTCCTAACATCCAGAAAGGACAGAGTCTCCATTGCCCTCATACACGTGTCTTGATATCTCTGTGTCTAGATCTATGCAGTAGGTAATCTCCAGAATTCCCACTCAAACAAAAATTTGATTCTCAGCTGGGAAACCATAACATAAACCCACAACATACTATTTTAAAACAAAGCTTAATTAATCATAGAATCATTAAGGATTGGAAGGGACCTCAAAAGATCATCCAGTCCAATCCCCCTGCCACAGCAGGATCACCTAGAC
>JAOXOE010028648.1:0-15802 GCA_028565055.1 Phoeniculus purpureus
CACAGGTGCTACCTCCATCACCTTTCATCGGCAATGCCAGACTCTGGCATTCTCTGCAGCCGGATACCTGGACACCAGCGTGCTCCTGCAGGACCTCTGTCTGGGTCGCCATGTTCTTCTTCACAGGAGGTTTAGTAGCCCTGGTCACAACCATAGCTGTCTTTTTTTATTTTTACCCTTTTCAATTATTTTTCGCTTTTTTTTTTTTCCTTCTCCTCCCTGTCCCCCCCTGTCAACTAGAAGCCTCTTACGAAAACAGCCTGCTATGTTACCACGTAGGCACACAGCCTGTGGCTCCTCTCAGGAAAAGAGTAGAAACTCACCTCAATCCAGGCTAATCCAGCATCCCTTCAGCAGAGTAAAGAATCATCCATGTGTCAACTTCAGCTTTCAGCACTTCAAACAGTCTCTGAGAAACAAAATTTGGGCAAAAATACTGACCACTGCTCAGAGAGAGTTTGTTTTTCTGCAAGGAAGTACAAAGTGTGGTTGCTTAGGATGAATGCAGATGGAAATTCACAGACCAGGAGTCCCCTGAGCTGCTTTTATTTCAAAAGCCCTGGTACTGAAATGGAGATACATACTGTATAATGAAAAATTCATATCCATGGGAAGAAAAAACATAGATTGGGAAACTTAAATGCTGTGCAAGGCGAGCAATAGTATGATTGCTTGGGGGGGGGGGGGGCGAAACTAGAATAAAAACAGTTTATTTCATTAAAAAGATAAAGAGTTTTGCGTAGCACTGCAATCTCCTGAATATTTGCAAGTAGCCAAAGAATACAACACACATCATAAGCAAACGACAGACAACCCTTAGGAGGCTATGCCATTGTGCTGCTCCACGGCTGCTTCCCTGATTATTGTGTAACTCTTTCAAGTCTCACAAAGTCCTCGCCTTACAAACCGGTGATATGCTCCTATATGTTATAACCGTTGTAATCTGCTTATAGACCTTTATGATTCATACCAATTTTTTCCTACTTGCTTATATCGACAAGACACACATTGTGCTGCAGTACGTTTCAGTAAAGGCTTGCTCAGCAGTTGGTCTCAGTGGGGATCTCAAGACACAAGCCCTAACAGATAAAATTATTAAAAATGAGCATTTGACTCTGAGGAGTCTACAACCCACTTAAATCTAAAAATTGCATATATTGCCTTCCTGGTACTAAAACTGTAAGAAGCCTGTAAACAAAGCACACCTCAGAGAACACTAAAAAAGTCTACTCATTTTTCTGTTATTACAGAAAAAAAAAATCTCAATTTCTCTCAACAGAGTATTTTCTAATAATTCAGGGCTCTTCCTCTAACTGACACTAGGTAGGACTGTGCTCTCTTTATTTCTCTTTCATGTGCTACACTAACTACACCAGTGGAGACATTCTGACTGAAGCAAGGTGTATCCTGACAGAACTGTGAGAAACAATAGCGATACCTTTTCTTCTCCTGTTCTGGTTTCATTTTATTGAAAACCAAAACCTTATTCAATCCATTTTCCTGATATTCAGTGGTTCAATTGAATGAGTTGGTTAGGGTTCACAGAGCTAGAAATTGCTGTTATCTGAAAGTACAAACAGATAAACCAAGGCTATTAAAAAAAATAATTAGGTCAGACTTTCAGTTTTAAAACCTTTTCACTTACTTTTTGTTTTATTAAGTAATTAAATGCTTCTTATTTCATGTTTGCCAAAGGAAACTCAAGAATATTTGACATTAGGATCTACTACACAAAAATTACAGATGTGAAAAGTACTGGTTTTCCTTTCTGAAATGGCTTCTATATTTAAAACGGATTGGAGAATTCTCAGATGAGTTGAACCATTTGATCTGGTAACAAAACAAAAGGAAACTTCTCAACACCTCACTTTGTGGAAGCATCTTCTTTATTCTGTTGACAGTTATACAGGAGTGTGTGCTCCTGTATAGTTCTCTTCCCTTTTTCCCAGCCTTTTGGCATAGGACCTCATCTCTTTCAGCTTTTCTTCCTTTGGGAAGGAGAAAACCATGTCATTTCCAGACATTCCCTATGTCAGGCTTAAAAGTATCTGGTAAGTTTGCTAAAAAGGACCATCTATCACGATTCTTTAGGAATACCAGTCACTGGGGCAGACAGGGAGGAGGAGCTTTACAAGGACTGGCAGTAAGGCGCTGCTATGAGGAATACACATGGACAGGGAGAATTTATATTCCAGGGTTGTGTGGGACACCTAATTCAAAGGATTTAGAGGTGTTTGCATGCTGACAGCTAGACTGTCTGCTGGCCAGGAAATGACATGTTTTGTGGCATGGGGAGACGGCAGAGAGCAGATACAGTTACTCGAGTTTTTTGTACTGAAAAGAGAATTAATAAAGACTGTAGGAATTCTAATTTCTTAGTCTGGCCTGACATGATAATCCATTATCCCTGAGGAAAGCCCTGAAAAGAAGAACTTGGGAAGTCAGCAATTGCAGCCTAGAAGGCCAACTGCTTACTGGGCTGCACCAAAAGAATTGTGACCAGAAGATTGATGGAGGTGATTCTGCCCCTCTGCTCTTGTGAGATCCCACCTGGAGTATTGTGTCCATTTCAGAAGCTCCTATCACATAATGGACATGGACCAGTCAGAGTGGGTCCAGAGGAGGGCCATGATCAGAGGGAACACTTCTGTTATGAAGACAGGATGAGGGAGTTGGAGATGTTCAACCTGGAGAAGAGAAGGCTACAGGCAGCCCTCATTATGGGCTTCTAGTGTCAGAAAAGAGTCTAAAGGAGAGCTGGGGAGGGACTTTTCATAATGGCTTGTAGCAATTGGAAGAGGGATAGTGGCTTTAAACTGAAAAAGGATAGATTTAGATGTAAGGGGGAAGCTCTTCACTGTGAGGGTGGTGAGATACTAGAACAGGTTGCCCAAGGATGTTGTGAATTTTCCCTCCCTAGAAGTGTTCAAAGTCAGGTTGGATGGGTCTTTGAGCCACCTGCTCTAGTGGGAAGTGTCACTTGCTCATAGCAGGAGGGTTGGAGCTTGATGGTCTATAAGGTTCCTTCCAACCAACCCATTTGATGTTCCTATGAAAAAAAGGTGCAAACTAGACTTAATACCAGAACAGGACCTCCTGGCTATTCCTACACAGCCAACAAAAGTACCTTGCACATGGAATAATGCAACAGCATTTGAAATACTGAAGATTAGGACCTCAAAATTCACAGCTAAATCTATTTCCACATCAAAGTGAAAAGCATTATGTTGGAAGAGCTTTTATATATTTCAGTATAAGCATTATAGAGAACTATATAGCATTGCTGGAGTTGAGAAGCTGTTTTCCTTTCTTTACTTCAGGGTAACTATTTTGAAGAAGCAAATACCCTGCTGGCAAGGAGCACTTGCATCTGAAATGCCAGACCACAAATTGAATAGCTGTCTCTCTAGAGAAGAGGAGTTTTTTATTCGTGCAGTACACACAGCAACAAGAAAAACTGCCTCTGAGACAATATTATTGAAGGGATCAGAAAGCCACTGCTTCAGAAATCGAGTCACTTAACTGGACTTCCTCATAAAAGTGTTAGAATACAATCCAACCCCTAGTCACTTCAGGAGAAGTCATTCAAGACACTTCTGAATCACAGCATGATGCAGGCTGGAAGGGACCCTCAGGGAATCTCTGATCCAATCCCCCACAGTCCTGAAGCAGGTCTAAACTGGGCAGCATTAAATCAGGCTGCTCAGGGTGAGTTTTGTATTCCAAGCTGGTGATCTCACAACCTCAGTGCCTCACTGCCTCCACTCTGAGTTTTCTGCCCAATATCAAATCAGAATTTCCCTTGATGTTATTTGCAGTTTTCAAGGCTCTGTTGAACAAAGGAAGGATTTAAACTCTTAGTGCTTAATTTCTGACAGTAAGGAAAACCAGGAAGCTTTTCTACAGTCATCTATATTGCTGAGTGTTGTCAATCTCTAAGATAATTCCTGACCTGAGCACCCCTTGAATACAGAAAATCGACTACATTCAGGCTATGATTCCAAGTAAATGAATTTATGATGAAATTAAACTGTGAATGTCTATGAATGCATTATTGCATGCCTCAACAATGGCTACACAATGAAAGAAATAATACAAAAAGAAAAGCTCAAATCTGAAAAAAACTGAAAAAACAGTGTTCATAGGAGAAAAATAGAAAGGCTCGTGAACGCTTATCATCAACAAAACCATCATACAGCAGTGCAATGAAAGGCTACAAAACTGTATTTGCAGAAAAGCTTATTTTTTTTTTTTCAAACAGATCAGGAGACTAAAACGCTTCCTATGCATCCTGTAGAGCTAAGAGACCATCAAACTAGAGACAAGTACTTCCCACAATAAGAGGTTTGCATGCACATGTGACACAGGCAAGTTTGGGAAAGCAAGAATCCTTCACAGGTTACTTCTCAAAGGATGTAACTGCTGGCAGAAGAGGGGACAGGTAAACAAATTAATATTTAGCTGATAGCAAGCCACCAGATGCAGACAATATGTAATAGTGTAGATGTGCTTGAAAGCAGGAAAGCTCTGCAGAGGCATTTGGCCAGGCTGGAGCGATGGGCTGAGGGCAATTTTATGAAGTTTAACAAAGCCAAGTGTTGCACTTTGGTCACAACAACCCCCAGCAGCATTACAGGACTGGAGAAGAGTGGCTGGAAAGCTGCTTAGTTAACAGCTGGCTGAACAGCGCCAGCAGGGTGCTCAGGTGGCCAAGGCCAACAGCATCCTGGCCTGGATACAGAAGGGGGTGACCAGCAGGAGTGGAGAGGTGATGGTGCCTCTGTACTGTGCACTTGTTAGAACACACCTCTAGTACTGAGTCCAGTTTTGGGCACCACAGGATATGAAGGACATTGAGGTGCTGCAGCAGGTCCTGAGAAGGTCAGCAAGGCTGGGGAGAGGGCTGGCAAACAGGCCCTATGGACAGTAGCTGAGGGAACTGGGGTTATTTAGTCTAGAGAAGAGGAGGCTGAGAGGGGACCTTACTGCTTTCTACAGCTGCCTGAGAGGAGGTTGTAGCAAGGCTGACGCTGGTCTCTTCTCCCAAATTAGTAATGATAGAATGAGAGGAAATGGCCTCAAGTTGCATCAAGGGGGGTTTATATTGGTGGCATGGTTTTAACATGTGGAGTTTTGGTGTTTTGATCTTATTTGTGCTTTTCGGCATAAAAACATATTTCTCTTTTTTTTCTCCACACTTCCCCCCCTAGACAGCAGGTAAGGTATCAATAAAGACCTCTGAGCTCATCAAGTCCAGCCTATGACCTAACATCACCACATTGGCCAGACCTGGGGACTAAGGGCCACAGCCAGTCTGTCCTTAAACACCTCCAGTCCTTTGTATTGTAAGTGGATTGACCCGCAATTCCATGCCAGAGCCCATGTTACTGCACTGAATCAGTACCTGAGGAAAACATCAGTTTTACAAAGACATACAGTATGCAAAACATCCAGCACAGTGAGGGGAAAAACCCAAACCTGTAAAATGGCATCACAGTTTGCCACTGTACATCTGCTCAGCAGATAGGCTTTGGGAAGCTGCCCAGTCCTGAGATGAAGACTAGAGTCATAATTCATCTTTTCTTTTTTACCTTATTTGCTTTACTTACCATTCAACAACTACTATAAAATTGAAGGATTTCCTCAAAATTAAGTGCTCTGAAAACAGGGCTCTGCTCCAAGGAAAAATACATTAGAATAAGACAGATTCCCTTTGGGGGAAACTGTTTTTTGGAGCACCCTATTTCAAAACAACATGACTTTGATAATTTCCATAGTAATCAAATGGATGAGGATTAGTCCCCATTTGGAAGCAGTAATATTTGATGATCCCTCCCGGTAATGGAAGAAAAAGGCAGTCTAACTGTATGGGAACAACCGTGGCTAGGAGATGTCTGGTGACAGCTGAGCAATGGCACAGAGTGACTCATCCATCATCCACATACTCTGTGAGCTTCAGCTTTGACATGGTAATCTGGCTCATCTCAAGCTCCAGAGAGTTTCCAGATCAAATTTAGGGACTGATGCAGTCTAGGCCTAATTACTTAAAGTTAAGAAGCAAGGATATGAATGACACAGTATCAGCTCCAAATCCAATGTAAAACTTGGACTGAATGGCAGACCAAAATATAGTTTCATATGTCAACACAAAACATTCTAAATACAGATTTTTCATTTTTATTATGGGAAGGACATTGATTTTATTCTCAAATCACTCTTCTGTAGATGACAAAACAATTTAAAGTATGTATGTATGTAAATGTAAGGGTGTATGTAAAACTCAAACCTTCAGCACTACATATGGTCCCACTGCTGTGATTTTTTTTCTGTTGTGTGGAGCTGGCTAAGAAAACACATTATGAAGAACAATCTTATTTTTCCATCTAATCAAGACTTCCTAACACAAGGGAAACTAATCTAGCAGTCTATTTAACACTCTTAAATAAAAGTGCTTTCAGAGATCACTTATTCTGCTTTCTCAGTTTTTGCAGTGATCAGGGATTGATTCATGTGACTTCTCTTTGTCTGCACATCATTGTCAGTCATGTGAATAAACAGTGGGCTCACAAGCTTGACCTCCTGAGAAAGCTGATCTGGATTTTAATAACTACCTAACAGCCCTCCGCAATGACAGAAGTTGTGGTGTGTGTCGCTAACCTCTCTCTATGCCATGTGAATCACAGATGTGTCTAAACGTTCATTATCTCACATTAAGATATTACTACAGAGTATTATGGAAGTTAACCTCTCAGGATCAACATTATTCTGTAATTTGTTAAGTGGTTTGTGCTAGCAAATTTTTATTGACTTTGTAAAAGTGAGACCTTGATTAAAAGAGAATCCCTTAGGCTGAGACTGGAAGTGTAAAATACCTTCTAAGCAAAATTTAGGTTACATACCTTTTACAGGATTTATTGAAAGGAAGGCAGTTATAGCCTGTTACATCAGCTCCAGGCAGCAGTGAACAAACAGAGGTCACAACAGGATGTATTTGACCTATAAAGACTTAAAAAATATGTAGCTCTCGTGTATTTTCTCTGAGCAGCTACACACATTTTTGGTGTTAGCGATTAAAAGGTAGTACAGGAAAAAGCGTAAAGAATACTAAGCCAGGTGACCAATCACTCACCCCTAGGCAATTACTAAAAAAGAGAAAAAAAAAAGTTTCAAAAGGTGCCTTTTAGCTGGGGGCTAACTGGTTTTGTGGATTAAAATCCTAAATTTCTCAACCGATCAAAGGATCAAGCTTCTAAGCTTCTTCTAAATTAGTGCTATTACACACATAATGTCTTAAAAGGTCATACACACCAACATTTTCATGCCTACCTTGTGAATGGACTTGAACAGGTTTCACTGTGCACCTGTTCTTAGAAAGTGAGAACCAACCAAGAATGACTACTCAATTCTACTACGCAAGCAAGTGCTTTTCTCATGCTTATGATTTGTTCAGAATGACATCTTCCAAGCACTTTAATGGTCCATACGTACCAAACATAACATTACTAAGCAACAGTAAAGTAGTGCTTTCTGTTCTAATGATCATGTCTTTGAGACTTCTCCACTTGATTTTGGCAAAAGCCTGAACTGATGATTCCAACAAATTGGATAAAAGCATAAAGTTTATCAAGACAACTAGTTCACCAGAGAAAATTATGCCACACTCCATTCTTCCCACCGCCATCTTATTATGAAGGCACCAGGAAGCAGAATTAATGAATCTTTAAAAGACTCTTCTTCCAGAGATCACATTACGAGAGTATTTACTGATGCAAACAATAACCTTCACAGTCCTGTCAAAGATATAGACATTTCCAGAAAATTTTATGAGCACCATGCTGCTACATGTTAAGCAAAGAGATAAAGTGTTCATCTTGCTGGAGACCATTAGTGCAGAAGATCACAGTAGCCAATTTCTGCAGACAGATGAATTGACAGAAAGTCACTCACTCTGATGTTTGGAACATGACTGCAAAACAGTTCCATATTTAATTTGAGTAGAAAAGTGAGGTTTGATTTTCAGTTTGTATTGGGATCCTGATGGGGAATAGGTCCCTGAAAGGCTGAGAATTACAGTTGGTACATGGATGATTCTTTCTTTCCTGTTGAGAAACTGCAGTGGGAGCAGACACTCAGCTATTGTGAGAGGTACAGAACAGTGAGAGAAACATTCCTTTTGGCTTTTACCCAGGACTTAGCCGATCTTGGATGAAAAGCAGGTGTCTACTTCAAAAAGATACGTCTGAAGGTCTGTTTAGACAACTGGACACCATAAAAGCGTGTCGATTTGCAGAGAAAGTCAGGAGTTTGGTGTCTATCTGTGGATGAACACATATCTTGGATGAACCATCATGGTGCTCTGGCAAATGGAGCTTCCAGAGAAACTGGGACAGTATGAGTTGGACCAGGGTAATGAATTGGATGATGCATTTGTCCAGTATTCTCCGTGATCTACTGGAATATGGACTGTGGGTGGTTCAGCGACCCTATTGTTTCATTTGCTACTTTGTTACCGGCTCTGCTATTTCACCTTTGTGCTCTAGAGAGACAGATAATAAAACAGACATTTACATCCCTCTGGTTCGGCTACGCAACTGGCAAAACAGCCTACCTTGGGCAGCTCATTGGATACTTATACATTTAGGGTTTCAAAGTATATTTCATCTGAATATCTTACAGCAAGCTGTTTCACACACTCTGACAGATTTTTGTCTTTACTCTCAGAAAGCAGCCTAAATCTTGGTCTAATTGACTAGAGTGAGTAGTATCCGTGATAATGGATAAAAAGATTAAAAGACAAGCAGGGAGAAAAGTAGGAAGGGAACTCTGAAAATATTTGGAACGAGGAACAAGTAAATGATTTTTGCACTATATCTGGAAGGTGTTGGAAATCATTCACACCCAGCACTAACTCATACCAAAATAAAAAACAGAAAGATCGAGCCTAAGAGTAAATGCCCACGCTCATGCTCTTAACATTAGCATGTTTCGAATTACGCATTTATCATGCTTTGCTTATCCAGATCTCATAGAGTTTTAAAGAATATAAATGGAACTACATATACCTATCACAGCATCACAGAATATAAGGGATTGGAAAGGACCTCAAAAGATCATCCACTCCATTCTCCCTGCCAAGGAGGATCACCTAGATAAACTTGCAGAGGAACATAGCCAGCCAGGTTTTAAATGTCTCCAGAGAAGGAGACTCCATAATCTCCTTGGCCAGCCCCTTCCAGTGCTCTGCCACCCTCACTGGGAAGAGGTTCCTTCTCATATTAATGTCAAACCTCCCCTGTTCCAGTTTATACCCATTGTCCCTTGTCCTATCATTGGATGCCACTGAGCAGAGCCTGGCTCCATCCTCCTGACACCCACCCTTTCCATATTTATAAACATTAATGAGGTCACCGCTCAGTCTCCTGTGGGTGCCAGTGAGTAGAATCACAGAACATTAGAGACCCTCTCCATATTTATCATCATTCCTGGAGTCACCCCTCATTCTCCTGGGGGTGCCACTGAGCAGAATCACAGAACATTAGAGGCACTCTCCGTATTTATCAACATTCATGAGGTCACCCCTCCATCTCATTTTTTTCCAAGCTCAGGAGACCCAACTCCCTCAGCCTTTTCCTCATCAGGGAGATGTTCTGCTCCCTTCATCTGGAGAGGCCACCCAGCAAGGGAAAGAGGCTGGTAATTGCTCCGTGGCCGAGCTCTTGATCCGCATGGTAGGGCCCAGGTCTGTCTGCTGGAACTCAGCTGGTGTCTTCATTGGCAGAGGGGCATTTTTCATCTGCCATCCATGATGATAATCACAGATGGTGGAATTTGTGTTACTCATAAAGGAATTATAAGAGGGCCTGATGCCATTTATTACCGTTGTCATTTGAAAAGGCAGCAGATATTACAGTAATGCATCATTTCTTGACCCCCAAGTCTATTACTGTGAATGCTAAGGAAAGACGTTTCTATTCCTTTAGGCTTCTGAGAGCCCTGTGCCATTGATTTTAACATTAAATGTGATTAGTTAGCGTTTTGCTTCTTTCCTGTGGCCCACTGCCAGAAGATTTTCATTTTTAATTTAGCCCTTAAAGAGGAGCAAAGGAAACTCCCTCCACACCTTCTCAAAGCTCAGCTCGACTTCTCTCCACATACTGTCGGAGCTGAGCTCAACTTCCTTCCACGCACTCTTAAGACTCAGCTCAACTTCTTAATACGGACCTTAGGAATCCCCTTGTTCTTACTTTCTATGAGAGGTTATTCTAAGTTTTAAAGACTAGTCACTATAATAAATTAAAGGAGTATTTTAAGTGAACAACTGCATTCTCTTCTCTCTTTTTCCTCAGAAAAAGGTTGAGTCGTAGGGTCTAGAGACACAGCCTGTGATTCTTGCAGATTCTGCTTAATTTGGTGCTTTGTGGTGCTTAAGATGCCCCAAACAGCTGCGACTTGGTTAACAAAGCATCCCCTTTCTGCTGAGGTTGCAGTTGCCCTGCACAATGACTCTAAACCACTGTTGTGTAACCTGCCGGCCATTCCCAAGAACTGTAATTCTGCCCTCTTCGGCCTTTCTTTCTTCCCAACTAAGCCATCAGTTTGCTCTCTGAACAGGGGAATGGGGAGCCCACATCCCTGAAGCCCTTCACAGAACATTAGGGGTTAGAAGGGACCTGGAAAGATCATCCAGTTCAATCCCCCAACCATAGCAGGATCACTCCCTTCCTCATCCTTGTGGCTCTGCGCTGGACTCTCTCCAGCACCTCTGTGTCCTTCTGGACCTGAGGGGCTCAGAACTGGACACAATAGTCCAGATGCGGTCTCTAGGCTCGTGAACCAGTGACTAGAACTGCTGGAGCGCTGAGACGGAAGCCAGTGCGATAAACCATGACATGCAGTCGTTTCCAGCTTCTCAAAACATGACGTTGAGCTCAGAGTGGAAGAAATTAAGACAGAAGCCTGCAGAGCTGAAAACTAAACGTATTTGTGGATTTCACTGGCAGATACTGAAACCTCCCTGACGCTGTCACTTGCTTCTGTGCCTGGTGTGCAGCGGAACGTGCCGAACGCGCGCGGGACTGACACTCACACTGCGCACAAACATGACAAGTTATTACATCTCTCAGAGCTGCTGGCTGCTCTGGCTGTACAATGGAGATGCTAACCCTCCCTTTTCCCTTCCTGGGCCTTACTAATTCAGATAATGAGCTCTTTCTGGGCATGGGCTATCCTGTGCCACCTCCACCGACACCTATAGGGGCTGATGCATTTCCTATAAGCAATCATGTGCTTGTCAGTGCTTAGGACTGACTGTTCTCCTTTGCAAATTTGGAGGAGGAGAACCTCAAACTCCCAAAACTAAGGGCGGGTATATGTTCATGTGTATAGAATCATTAGGGATTGGAAGGGACCTTGAAAGATCATCTAGTCCAATCCCCACAGCAGGATCCCCTAGACCAAGTCACACAGAAACACATCTAGGTCGGTTTTAAACGTCTCCAGAAAAGGAGACTCCACAACCCCCTGGGCAGCCCCTTCCAGGGCTCTGTCACCCTCACTGGGAAGAAGTTCCTTCTGGCATTTATTTCCTTCTCTTCGTTATTTGTGCATTTGGCATTGGTAGCTGCCGAACTCTGCTCCATTCTCCTTTCAGCGCCTGAAGGTTGCGCACAGCACGGATGATTTGTTGATTTCAGCGTCTCTTAACTTATTCAATGTCTGTGCCTCACTAGCTCTGAAGTCAGCCGTGATAGGAGACACAACAGCCAGCTTCCGCTGACACGTCGTGTAGTGTTCTTGCTTGTGGAGTGTTCATTTAATGCCTCAGCTCCTTCCCATCCTCTGTGACTTCGGTTCCCACTCAATCTTGCAATGCGGTGGTTTCTTCGCTCGCTCAGAAACCCTTCTCAACCCTCTGGCATTCCTGCCCATCACCTAGAATTATTTTCTTGGTGCAGCAGAATTTATTAGTAGTATTATTCTTCTTTTCTAATAACATGTTTTATAGTTTCATAACAATGGATGTCACTGTTACTTCAAAGTTCCCTATTAGTGGTTTATAATACTGTTCTGTTCTTCTACAGTCATTGTTCTTAGAATAACATAATGTCATTGTTATTTTATCATCATCTATTTATGTTTTATAATATCATTTTGTTATTTTATAATAGCATTCTTATTACTTTTGTTTTTTACTAGGATCCCCTAGATCAAGTCGCACAGGAGCGTATCCAGGCAGCTTTTAAACGTCTCCAGAGGGGAGGAATAGTAGTGGCCGTAGAGTTTGCATCAGCGCAGGTAAGAGCATTTTGCTGAATCAGCTTTGGGAATCTTCACAGAATCACAGAGCATTAGGGATTGAAGGGACCTCCAAAGATCATCCAGTCCCATCCCCCTGCCACAGCAGGATCCCCTAGATCCACTCACACAGGAGCATATCCAGGCAGGTTTTAAATGTCTCCAGAGAAGGAGACTCTGCAACCCCCCTGGGCAGCCCCTTCCAGGGCTCTGTCATCCTCACTGTGAAGAAGTTCCTTCTCAGATTGATGTGGAACCTCCTCTGTTCCAGCTTACACCCATTGCCTCTTGTCCTATCATTGGATGACACTGAGCAGAGCCTGGCTCCATCCTCCTGACACCTGCCCTTCCCATATTTATCAACATTAATGGAGTCCCTGCTCAATCTCCTTTTTTCCAAGGTCAGGAGCCCCATCTCCCTCAGCCTTTCCTCAGCAGGGAGATGCTCCCCTTCCTTCATCATCTCTGTGGCTCTGTGCTGGACTCTCTGAAGCAGTTCTGTGTCCTTGTGGAACTGAGGGGGCCCAGAACTTAACACAAGATTCCAGATGCAGTTCCACCAGGGCAGAGTAGAGGGAGAGAAGAACCTCTCTCAATCTACTAACCACCCCCCTTCTAATCTACCTCCTCACTAGATTGGATTGCTCAGAGCCCCATCAGAACCTCCTGTGTTCCAGCTCACACCCATCTCCCCTTGTCCCATCATAAGGTGACTCTGAGAAGATCCTGGCTCCGTTCTGGGTTGGTACATCATGCCAAGCTGTGAATATCCCTTGGAATCAGCTCCATAGTGCTCCCGCGATTGCAGGGAGTAGAGCAGGCAGTCCCTCGTAGCTTATGTGACGTTATGAAACAGAAAGAACTGCTGGCAAACCCTTGTGAGGCCTCAACAGCAAGATGGCAGTGCTGTCGTGTGAAGATGCAGTCATTTATGGCAGGTTTTCCACGCTGCTGCGTAGGATTAAACCAGTCAAAAAGTGCAGTGAGACTGTGGGAGCGTGAGCAGCAGCTCACTCTCATCTCCCAGGCAGCTCTAGCAGCAGAGATCTTATTTACCACATAGAACCCTGTGTTGTGTCAGAAAACAGCCTTTCCTCGGGAGATGTGGGACTGAATTCCTCGTGCTTTCCTTCTGTAGCTCATCAGCCTTGGGGTTGGAGATCACGATCAGCTTCTGTCCAGCTCAGATGGAGAATTCCTGCAGGATCCAGACGCAGAGCAGCGTGTGGGACACACCAGCAGGGTCTGTTCAGAATGAGCCTGTCACGGAGCTGAACAAGGTAGGGTTTCTGTTCCAACAGGAGGAGAGATTAACGCACGTGAGTGGTGTAGCTATACCGACGCAACTGTGGACATCAGTTACTACCAGTGACTGCCTTAAGGGAGTGCGAGCTGCGTGTTGTCAGAGACTCAATGTGGCCAAGTATTTTCAGCCTTATGACACTGCACTAGAGATTCACAGATTCATCAAATCCCAGGTTGGAAGGGACCTCAAGGACCATCGAGTCCAAGCTGTCGAGCTAAAAATAAGAGTTGAAGTTAGGTGTCCCAGCAACTTGTCAGGCTGAGTCTTCAAACTGTCTAGTGTCGGGCAGTCAACTCCTTCTGTTGGGAGATGATTCCAGAGGTTAATTGTTCCAATGCTGAAGAATTTTCTTCTGGAGTCCAATCGGAATCTCCCCAGGACTAACTTAGACCCATCAATCCTTGTCTTTTCCATGGGACTCCTTGTGAAAAAGGAGTCACCATCTTCTTGGTAGCCACCCTTTAGGTACTGGGACATAGGGATAACAGCCCAGTAGAACATCTGTTCCCCTGGCTGTTGCCACGCTGGGTTCCATCTAACTCTTACAAAGACATTCCTGGTGTTTAGAAAACTTGCTTTGCCCCATGTGGACCTTCCACCCTGGTGTCCCTCATGACATCTGAAGATGCCAACAGCACACTCATGGTCTTCTTCGCCACTCTCTGTGTTTATTTCTTCTGCTTCTGTTTTCCCTCTCTTGGGGACTCCCTCTATGGCTTTAAGACCACCCTTGTGTTTTTTACTCTGTTTTCCTTCACGGTTTCTTTCCCCCACCCCTGCACCTTCATTTTTTGACAAGGCAGCACCTAAACAACAATCTGCCTGTGGTCCTTCAGTGGTGATGCAGAGGAGTGAGGGTGCCCTCAAGATGATCTTCACTTCCAGACAGAGAAATACAGCTCGATGTCCCCTCCGCCTGACATTTCCTGAAGTAGCTGCCCTGCAGTCTGTAGGCAGCTGATGCAAGTCAAAGCACACAGCACTTTTAACTCATTACAGGGATAGATGCGTTGGGAAGCTCCGTTTCAGATGAGCAAGCACAAAGGGTTACTCTGTGCAGCCCTTCAGCAGCAGTAGGGTCCTCTCAAGCCAACCTGAGAATTATTCCCATCCTTTTAATTCCCCAAACATCTCCTGCTGAGGAAAGGCTGAGGGAGTTGGGTCTTTTCAGCTTGGAGAAAAGGAAACAGGGGTGAGCCCATGAATGTTGATAGATATGGAGAAGGGTGGGTGTCAGGAGGATGCAGCCAGGCTCTGCTCAGTGGCACCCAGTGACAGGACAAGGGGCAACGGGTGTGAGCTGCAACAGAGGAGGTTCCACATCAATATGAGAAGGACCTTCTTCATGGTGAAGGTGACAGAGCCCTGGAAGGGGCTGCCCAGGGGGGTTGTGGAGTCTCCTTCTCTGGAGGCATTTAAAAGCTGCCTGGGCATGTTCCTGTGTGACTGTATTTAGAGGATCCTGCATGTCAGGGGGTTGGACTAGATGATCTTTCAGGGTCCCTTCCAATCCCTAATGTTCTGTGATTCTGTTATGGTGTGACCACCTTACTTTGCTTTCTGTAGTAACAACCAAAAATATGGTTGCTGTTATTATCTGTACATCACAGAATCACAGACTGGTTTAGGCTGGAAAGGACCACAGAGACCATCTAGTTCCAACCCCCTACCCTGGGCAGTGACACCTCTCACTTAGACCCGGGTTGCCTCAGATTCTTCTGGAAAAAAAAGGCAGAGAAAAAATTATTGATGCAAAAGATGGAAGCCTTATCTCTAATACATAAAGCAAAGCCTTGCTCTTTTATCCTATGCTAGACATTTCCCTACAGAGTGTCCTCATGTCTGGCTCCAGAAGAGTTGGGTTGATTTGTGAGTGGTTTTCTTATTTTAAAGAATTTGCAAAACCTTTTCCTCCCTCGCTCTTGAAGGACTTTATTTCCCTTAGGATGTCGTCTTGCTGGTAATTTTGAATTACCTCCAGAGTTTTTGTCTCGGTAACTTGTTAAGCTCTAACGCATTTGTTTAACTCTTTTGCATAGAAATGTGCTTCCACCAGGCTTCCTGAATATTTTACTCCTTCAGCTTGCGCTGAGGACTTTCTGTCCCACCCCACAGCATGCAGAGCAGCCAAGGAAGGCGACAAGGTTCCGCTTACCTTTGGCCAATGATCTCTGTAACTACCCAAAGAGATATTAGAAGGGG
>JAOXOE010028649.1:0-15795 GCA_028565055.1 Phoeniculus purpureus
GGAAGGGACCTTGAAAGATCATCTAGTCCAATCCCCCTGCCGCAGCAGGATCACCTAGACCAAGTTGCACAGGAACAGGTTCAGGTAGGTTTTAAACATCTCCAGAGAAGGAGACTCCACAACCCTCCTGGGCAGCCCGTTCCAATTTTTATGTTACAAATCCACCAATTTTGGGGTGGGGAGGTGGGAAACGACAATTTTAAAAAAACAGAGTTAAAAATGGATCACTAGATGATCCTGTTGTGGCAGGGGAATTGGACTAGATGATCTTTAGAGGTCCCTTCCGATCCCTAATGTTCTGTTATTCTGTGTGAGCCAGAACTGAAGTGAGGTCCTTAGACCATGGAAAGAAGAGGTGCATCTAAAATGAGGTCTGTTTATACCAGCTAAATAATAACAAATGCATCACTAAAGCATCACACTAAACCAACGTGAAGGCACACTCCCTGCATTTATCTTGTCTTTCTAAAACTAAGGCAGTAACACTTCGACTCTGTTTTGCTAGATTGTCAATCCTGGTATTGTACACTGTCCAGTTCCTCTGCTGGCATTGTGGTTTGGATGTCTCCAGATCCCCTCCACCATGGCAGCAGCATTACCCTCATGATATAGTGCTGCAACCCCTCCAGCTGTGTATCATTAGCACAAAATCATTTTAATGCTCTTGTAAACACCATCAGAGAGCCAGGAGACAATTTGTATTTGTTTTACTGTCACAACCTAAACTGCCTTATTCCAAACCCGTCCATCAAATTAAGTGTTGGACCGGGTACAAAGTACTCTAAACCTGCCAGTTCCAGGCTGGCTTGAACTTTAACAGAACCAGGCAACTACTTTCTAGTGCAGAGACAGCAAGCGTATCTGCTGCAAGGCAGCCTGGTGGTAAGGTGCTCTTTCTCCATCGTACACAAGACAGCAATTCCCATGCTGGATTGCTCCAAAGGTTTTGTCACAGGTAGAAAGCCTTCACATCAGCAGGACTTCTTAAGTAGCTCATTTCCCCATATAAAGAAATTACAGACATCTAAAATGTTGGATAATTTTCTTACATAAAATATGTTACATTTTTCTCTAAAAATAATGAGTACATATAGTCCTAAATTTTCTCTCTGACCTAGCTCTTGGTTTTGAGCCAGGAAGATTAATGATCTTACCTTACCAGAGTGTTGAAAGAGCAGTTTTCGGACACTGTCATTGGAAAAGACAGCAGGATTTTTAGGAAAACTTCATCCTTATCTTTTGGAAAACCTAAATATCCAGTTCAGCGTGCCACAGTTAGCAATAAACTGACCACAAAAATGTCTTTGCTGAGAGAGGTTTTCAAGCCTTAGCTGGGTGGGAGGAACAGGACACACAATCTCAGAACCACAGAACCACAGAACATTAGGGATTGGAAGGAACCTTGAAAGATCATCTAGTCCAATCCCCCCACCACAGCAGGATCCCCTAGATCAAGTCAAAGGAGGAATGAACATCAAATATTCTACAGCATTAAACAAACTTTCCCTAGCATTCCCAGCAAAGAACCCATGCCTGGGCTCTGTTGTTACTGTTCCACAGCTTTTCTTCTTTTCCCTACTCGTTTCTGTGTTTAGAGCACTATTATTTTTAAATTCATGAAAGTAATTTGCTTCAAACAGCAGATGTGCTGCTGCTGTAGAGAGCAGTGTGATTTCTGACCTGGCTCCTCTAATATTCTGTTTTTCCTGTATGACTGTGCTCGGAGCAGCTCATCCTCCTGCCCGCTGAGTGCCTGCTCGCTTTCAGCTACACGAGGGTTACTGCACTGGAGCGTAGCCTAGCAAATGAGCGCACCAGAATCCCACTGAGGAAGCGTGTAGCCTGTGGGTACTAATGGTTCATCAGGAAGATCTTAAAGCCTATTTAATGCCAAAGACTAAAGATCTTGATACCTCTTTTTGCAATTTTGCAATTCGTTATGGAATCAAAGTCAGAGAATGAAGGAGGGCTTTTTTTTCCTCCTGTAGCAGATTAGAAAGTGAAGAACTAGGTGGCATGTGCTTCTTTATCATAGTGTCAGATTCATGCCTCATCCTTCATACTAGCCAATATGTCTTTGATTTAGAGCCTGGGTAGCTATAAATCATCAATACAATATAATCTGCTATGCAGGATTTTATAGGATAAATCACCTTAATAAGAGTCCATGGCTATTCAGCCCAAACATGAGTCTATCTAGTTAATCTAGTTAATTTATCTATATATGTCTGTATAGATAGATATATCTATATAGATAGATATAGAAAGATACAGATATATGTAGAATTTAGCTGTCTATCTAGATAGATATGTAAAGATATAGATACATAGACTTTATCTACCCATATATCTGTATCGATAGATATGTAAAGGTACAGATACATAGAATTTATCTATCTGTATAGATAGAGACATAAAGATATGTAGATATAGATACATAAAATTTGTCTATCTATATGTCTATATAGATAGATAAATTAACTGGATTCACTAGGTAAACTCATGTTTGGGATGAATAGCCATGAATATCTGTATCTATATATTGTAAATATATTGATCTTTAAGTATATATGTTTATATATATATAGAGAGAGATATATAGATCTTTATGGGTATATATTTTATAGATATAAATATCTATATATTTACAGATAATATATAAATATATATATAGAGAGAGCTACCTAGATATGTCTAGATGTATATAAATATCTATATCTGTATCTAATTTATCTATGTATTCCTAAAGCATCCAGTCACTGGTAGCCAGATGCCACCACTGTAAACATAATTTATTGACAAATGGGCTTTGTTGCTGTGGCCCTGACAGATATGGCTCTGTCATTATGGAAATGGGGGATTGGACTAGGTGATGTTTTGAGGTCCCTTCCAATCCCTGATGTCCTGTGATGTGCGCTTTGAAACAGGTTATCGCTGTGTCGATATATTGTGTAAGTTTATATGTTCATTCACGTTCTGACCCATTAGAGTGTTTCTGGTGAATTTATCTTTGCAAGCAATAGCTTGGAAGAGAGGTGAGGGATGCACAGGGAAGGGTAGTACAGCTCCAGCATTCCGGATCGTTGCCTACATAGCAGTGTCCGTGCTACCCCTCCGGATGATGTACTTGATAGAAGTGGTGCTTCAGCAATTGAAAGGTTAATTTAGAAAAAAATCAGTGTGGTTTCATTCCCTCGTTCGCTATTACTCACAGTCACTGTATAAAACATTTCCAAATGCAGAAATCCAAATGATTATTTTCTCTGCAAGGATATGTCTCATTATTTGCCAGGAGTGATTATGCTCATTATGTATCTAGGTTGATGCAGAGACAGTCAAGACTGACGTTCCCAGAGATGAAATATCCACGTTTAAGCTCACACATAAGAGAGCTGTTGTTTTAAGAGGACAAGCCCTGCTGCTGTTCCTTCTAGTGAAGGTCGTGCTGTGCTACTGTGGTTTCAGCGGCGACAGGACAAGTTCTTGCCTGCAGGCAAGACTGAGCTTCCAAAATGATCATGTTATCCTCAGAGCCTAATGAGCAATGTGGAAAGCATGGGGTTTTGATTTGAGGATGCAGGAGATCTGTAAGGATTTAATGTCTGGAATGAATCACGTTGCTAGACTTCACTCTGCCACTGGTCAGTCATCCTTTCTGCCCTCACGTATCACTGAGAATCATTGCCTGCTGCTATATTAAAGGGATATTTCTGCATTTGTTGTGTCGGGGAAGATTTTATAGTGGCAGGAGTTTGTCTTAGGTTTATTGTTTGGGTACACTGAATTCGTGTGGAACTGAGGCAAACGAATCCTCAGCCAGGCTGTAGCTCTGCAAACTTGAGATGACACGTTGTGGGGAGCACAAATACCCTCCATTTTCTGCCAGAAACTAGGCCAGCTAACTGTGCCCTCTGGAGTGGAGTGATTCCCACACAGTTTAAAGCCGCCTCTCACCAAAAGCCTGGGAACAGCTAGTCCCTATATTCTATCCCCCAGCTGTGCCTCATTTGTTCTAGATTGTCAAGTAGAAAAGAAACTGATTGCTAAATGACACCGCAGAGCAGATAAATTGAGATTTTGACTGTTTCATCTCTGGGCGGTAATGGCACTTTTCCTAGGAGTAACAGCATCGCTCCCACTGGCACCTGGTAGCTATTTCTGTGGTATTATGCTGTACAGAATCATGTCTTTGTAGATGACTGCCACTGTCCTGGAGTACCTGTAAGATAACAGGGCAAGGGCACGTCCTTGTTCATCCTGCGGTGAAGCTGCACATCTTTCACTGTCCAGTGCAATTTTATATCACAGAATCACAGAACATTAGGGATTGGGAGGGACCTCAAAAGATCATCCAGTCCAATCCCCCCTCCACAGCAGGACCATCTAGATCAGATGCTTAAGTTTGCTTCATTTTCTCAGCAACTACAGTTATTCACAGACTCTGCATTTCGTAAGTTCTATTTCTGTTTAACTGTTTGATCCTTCTTTTTGCTCCCATCCTCAAAGCTGTGTACAGGCAAGCTGAAAAAATGCAAAGGTGTAACATGGATCCCACGCAAGTCAAGGTTTGATTGCTAACACAATTTCAAGTAAAACCCGAGGGAGAGTTGTGTGCAGTGGTCTGACTAGGGAGGGTTGTGGAGTCTCCTTCTCTGGAGCCGTTTAAAACCTGCCTGGCCATGTTCCTGTGCAACTGGATCTAGGGGATCCTGCTGTGGCAGGGGGTTGGACTAGATCATCTTTCGAGGTGCCTTCCAATTCCTAATGTTCTGTGATTCTGTGTATGATTCTGTAATGTATGTAGGTGCCAGAGTCAACTTGACACCCCTAACAAATCAAGAGCAGGTCAGAGCTCCTGCCTAATGACACTTGCTAAGAGTGTGGAGCCGTTAGGATCAGAGAATCATAGAATCATTCAGCTTGGAAAAGACCCGCGGGATCATCAAGTCCAACCATCAACTCTACAAGTTCACCCCTAAACCAGGTCCCCCAACACCACATTTAAATGACTTTTAAACTCATCCAGGGGTGGAGACTCAACCAGCACCCTGGGCAGCCCAGTCCAGCGCATGACCACTCTCTCCAGGAAGAATTTCTTCCTAATGGCCAGTCTAACCCTCCTCTGTTGAAGCTTGAAGCCCTTCCCTCTGGTTTTGTCCCTAAAGACCTGTGAGAAGAGCCCAGCACCAACATCTCTACAGTGTCTTTTCAGATAGCTGAAGAGAGCCGTGAGGTCTCCCCTCAGCCTCCTCCTCCTCAGACTAAACAGCCCCAACTCTCTCAATCTCTTCTCATCAGATTGATTCTATAAGCCTTTCACCAGCTTCACTGGCCTCCTCTGTACTTGGAACCACTATTTTTATGGGTCAGATGAGCAGTGGATAACATGCTAATGTTGTAGTGGAACTGTCCTTGCTGCTGAGCCTCCACTGTCAGCACAACCAGTACTTTTGCCCATAGATCTGGATCACGCTTATTTGTCTATACAGCTCTGGCAAGCATCTCCTCCTGTTTCCAGTACAATGAAAAAATGATGTCTGAGGACTGAGCAAGACTCCTTAAGTACTTATTCACAATCAATGCCCCTATTAGTCAGTGCACACACACTGTTTCACTCAGCCATGTGTACTTGGTGCATTTTTTTTCCCCCCAGTGGACTTTCATAGATAGGTTTGGTGTTCTGTCTTCTGAATAATCAAACACACCTAAAGGAAAAAGAAAATATTATTATTTCCCTCTGATCTCTTCTCTGGCTCCTGCACCTAATGAGGCAACCTCTATTCCTCTCTATTCTCCCGCTTGCACCTTTCCAAGCATACCTGACGTGCATAAGGTTTAATAATTTATAGGTAGAGGGCCTAGATTGCCAGGCTAAGGACATATTCCAATCTCTCCTCACAATTCTAATAAGACAAAGCAGTCAGGAGCTTACTGCTGCTGCCACATAAAATCAGATTTATGGGTGCTTTTTATCAGAAAGCGGTGTAAAGCACTTTGAGTGTTCCACTGGATTTCTCTATTCATCTCCCAGAGCAAAGTTTCATCAGCTGCTACTAGAATCACCAAGTCACCAAATCACAGAACATCAGGGATTGGAAAGGACCTCAAAACATCATCCAGTCCAGTCCCCTTGACACAGCGGGATCCCCTAGATCCAGTCACGCAGCAACATGTCCAGGTGGGTTGTAAACATCTCCAGAGAAAGAGACTCCATAATCCCCCTTGGTAGCCCCTTCCAGGGCTCTGTCACCCTCACTGGGAAGAAGTCCCTTCTCATATTGATGTGGAACCTTCTCCATTCCAGCTCACACCCACTGCCCCTTGTCCTATCATTGGGTGCCACTAAGTCACCCCTCAGTCTCCTTTTTTCCAAGCTCAAGACACCCAGCTCTCTCAGCCTTTCCTCTCCTTCCATCATCTCTGTGGCTCTGCGCTGGACTCCCTCCAGCAGCTCTGTGTCCTACTGGAACTGAGGGGCCCTGAACTGGACACAAGATTCCAGCTGTGGTCTCAGCAGGGCAGAGTAGATGGGCAGGAGAACCTCTCTTGATCTGCTAACCACCCCCCTTCTGATCCACCCCAGGATGCCATCGGCCTCCTTGGCCACAAGGGCCTATTGCTGGCTCATGGTCATGCTGCTGGCTACCAGGACTCCCAGGTCCCTTTCTCCTGCTCTGCTCTCAAACAGGTCAGAAGTGCTATGACAAGTATTGCCTGCTTTATCCTAATTAATTAAATTAGATGAGATTGTCCCAGTCTGAAGCAGACTGTGCACTTCTACCCAGAACTACTGGCCTTGTATCCAGTGATTATGATTCCCAGCTGACTACACTGGTAGAGAGAGATCATTGCGTGCTCTAGTTCATTCCTGGTTCACGTGTTAAGGACAAGTGGTGTGGAGCCATGAACCTCTAAATGATCTGCCTCTGCTAGCAGAGCTCTCCACAGCTGGTAGAGCTTATTCCAAAACCTCTGAAAACGACAGCAGCACATCCTGTGCATCCTCAGCACATGACAAGATGCCCACTGACTTCTGTTTGTTTGCCTTTCGCTGTTTTGGATGTGAATTATTCATTGCTTCTGCTGAAACAGCCTGCTTCTTTGGACCGCTTGAAGATACAGCATCAGCGCTGCGACTTCAGAAGAGAGAGCACGGAGGCAGAAACGAATCCTGTTGTATATTGGTGGCGGCATATCTAGCTCTGAAATGGCCATAGATGAGCTGTTATATTCTGAAGCAGATGGTGCTGTCAGACGGTGCAGAGCGACAACTTATAGATGATGTAAAAAGGGTAATGTGCCCGAGCAGTGAAGGAATTCTCTCCTCACTTGCTGCATTTTTTTTTTAACTTGAGTTACAGATGGCACAGCAAGAATCATCTCAGGAGGGAAAGTAAGGCTTCTTCCTGGCTGATTTTAACTTTAAAGAATCTGACAACGTTTACAAATTAAGCAGACAGGTCCTTGACTAGATGATCTTTTGAGGTCCCTTGCAATCCCTAATGATGATTCTATGATACTTCCTAGTGAGATGGCCTCATAGCAGAAGGAACAGGGGGCAATGGAAGGAACTGGGAGTCTTTATTGAATAATAATATATAAGGAACTATTATTATTAAAATATTATATGTAATATTTCTAAACAAATATTATAGAATCATTCAGTTTGGAAAAGACCCTTGGGATCATTGTGTCCAACCATCAGCCCTACTCTACAAGTTCACCCCTAAACCAGCTCCTCCAACACAACATCTAAGCGACTTTTAAACACATCCAGGGATGGAGACTCAAGCACCACCCTGGGCAGCCCCTTCCAGTGTTCTGTCACCCTCACCAAGAAGTTCCTACTGATGTGGGACCTCCTCTGTTCCAGCTCACACTCATTGCCCCTTGTCCTATCATTAGATGACACTGAGCAGAGCCTTGTTCCATCCTCCTGACACCCACCCTTCACACACTGATCAACATTCATGCGGTCACCCCTCAGTCTTGTTTTTCCAAGCTCAGGAGCCCCAGCTCCCTCAGCCTTTCCTCATCAGGGAGATGCTCCACTCCGTCACCTTTGTGGTCTTTGTCTTCTGTTACACTCAGAACAAAAGTAAAATTGTCTTCTTCCATCCAAACTAGTTAAAATCACCAGATCACTACTGCGAGGACACTATGGCCAGGTTTTCTGCAGTCAAAAAAAGTAGCAATTCTCAGGACTTTCTTTAAACTCTGATTCCAGAGAGATTAATTGCATTTCAGGGAGTCAACACCTCCACGTTAACCAGTGAACTGATAATGAGAGAAAAATCTTGCAAGAAGTGAAACTCCTACTTAATGCAACAGGCTGCTTGTTTTTCCTGTAGGGATGGATTAGAAACAGACAAATAAAAGCTTGATTTTGCTGATCTCAGCCTACTGAAACCTTGTCAAAATTAGCCAAGTGACTTTATCTCCAAGGGGAAAACAGAAATTATTTTACAAATTTAGGATTAAAATGTAGCCTTTAATCATTTAAAGGAGATGCAGGGGACAGACAAAGATCACTTTTACCTTTGCTGATCCATGGGATTGTTCTTTGTTCACAGGTGCTAGATCCTACACTTTCTCTTGTTGAACCTCATTAGGGTCCTCTGTGCCCAGCTTGCCAGCCTGTTTGGATCACACTGGATGGCAACACAGCCCTCTGGTGTATCAGCCACTCCTCTCAGCTTTGTATCATCCGCAAACTTGCTGAGGGTACACTGTCCCCTCTTCCAGGACATTGATGAATATGTTGAATAAGACCAGACTCAGTATTGATCCCTGGGGAGCCACCACTGGTCACAGGTCTCCAAGTCAACCCTTTCCCATTCTATAAAACATAGCAAGGGAATGAAGACAACCGTCTTCCCAGGGGAATGTTTACTAGGACTGTTAAATGAAAACAGATAGAAAGATAATTTTATGGAACTCATCACTCGATGATCTTTTAGATCCCTTCCAACCCTACCCATTCTATGGTTCTATGATTCTCCTTACTATACTTCTGCAGAATCAGAATAGATGGGAGCACTGCTCTCTGGTCCAGAGGAAGAGTACGTTCCAGCGTGGTTTTTATAGGATTACTTACTTTCAAAGCTGATCTGCATTCATCTAGCTCTAGCAGAAATATGGCATCTACCATCCACTAGTGTTTGCTTTCTTGCTTGGTTTTTTCTCCCCACTGGCTTTCCAAGCCAAGCAAAAACAATTTACATTGGCATAAGTGCACCTCCTAATGGTTCAGCCAGTGTAGCGATGCCAACCTGGGGAAAAGACTTTTCACTAAACTAGCAGATAAAGTTGAGAAGAATTAAGCCAAGGCCCATTTTTACCTGGGGAATACAGATATCTGGGGTTTGTAATTTAATTGCTGTATTACATTAATGGAATGGATAATTCGTCGTGAGACCTACACCAATGTGAGCAGAATGGGCAACAAACAGGAGGTGCTGGAATACACTGTGCAGCAGAAAATATATGATATAGTTGCCATCAGAGACACATGGTGGGGTGATGGAGGACTGAGACAGCTGGAATTGTTCAGCTTAGAGAAGAGAAGGCTCCAGGGTGGCCTTCCAGGACAGGAATGGAGTCTCCTTCTCTGGAGATGTTTAAAACCTGCCTGCGTATGTTCCTGTGCAACTTGGTTTAGGTGATCCGGCTGAGGCAAGGGGATTGGACTAGATGATCTTCTGAGGTCCCTTCCAATCCCTAATGATTCTATGATTCTATGAAGGGACCTACAGGAAAGCTGGAGAAGAACTTTTTACAAGGGCCTGTAGTGATAGCACAAGGGGCAATGGCCTGAAACTGATAGAGGGGAGATATAGATTGGATGTTAGGATGAAGTTATTCACCATGAGGGTGCTGAAGCATTGGAACAAGTTGCCCAAGCAGGTTGTGGCTGGTCCATCCCTGGAAGTGTTCAAGGCCAGGTTGGCTCGGGCTCTGGGCAACCTTTTCTGGTGAGAGGTGTCACTGCCCAGAACAGGGCAGGTTGGAACTAGATGGTCTTCCTGAATTTCTTTCTGATGTCTAATCTAAACCTCCCCTGTTGAAGCCTGAAGCCCTTCCCTCTGCTTCTGTTGCTAATGACCTGTGAGAAGAGCCCAGCACCAGCATCTCTGCAGGGTCCTTTCAGAGAGCTGTAGAGAGGGATGTGGTCTCACTTCAGCCTCCTCTTCCTCAAACTAAACAGCCCCAACTGTTTCAGTCTCTCCTTACCAGATTGATTCTCCAGGCCCTTCACCGGCTTCGTTGCCCTCCTCTGCACTCGCTCCAGCCCCTCGATGTCTCCCCTTGTCCTGAGGTGCCCAAACTGGACCCAGTATTCAAGGTGCGACCTCACTAGTGCTGAGTACCAGGGGACAATCAGGTCTCTACTCCTGCTAAAAAACAGTTGCAAAAAGACAACTTAAGTGAGGATCCGTGATGGACCAGCTCACCATTTTAGGCAGCTCTCAAAAGCAGGGAAAGGATTCCTGCCTCTGAACAGATTCCACTCTTTGTTTCCTCTACAGTACAAACAGGCTTCTTAAAAGCAGTAGGTGACTCCGGATGCTTTGCTGACAGATGAATGCAGACAGACTCCATTGATGTGTCTGCTGGTTTAGCTGTGAGTTACTGAGTCTCTAGGAACTTCTTAAAATGGAGTCTGGAGGTGTGGAATCTATCATCTGTAAACCCCATGAAGCTGAAGCTAGTTTCAAAGATTGCCTCTTCAGTAAGAAATTCTGCAGTGAGATATACATTTTGCACTTGGTATTAGAGCATCGTAGGGAAAGGCAGTGCCTTGTAATGAAAAATGGGACTAATTCACAAGTGGAAACACTGCCTAGCAGAAAATAGTTCCAAAGTTCTGCAAATTATTTCCTTCCAGGCATTTCTTTTAATAGCTTGTTCTTTTTTCTTGCCTTTTTTTTTTTTTCCTTGTGGTTTTGGGGTTTTTTCCCTTTTGATAGAAATAGGTTTTGGTTCACATAGAACATGGGACGTGAGGGTTTTTCCTTTGTCAGCACATTAGTTCCCAGCTCCACAACATCACTGTTATCACAGAATCACAGAACATTAAGGATTGGAAGGGACCTTGAAACATCATCCAGTCCAATCCCCCTGCAACAGCAGGATCCTCTAGATCCAGTCACACAGAAACATGGCCACGTGGGCTTTAAATATCTCCAGAGAAGGAGACTCCACAAGCGCCCTGCACAGCCCCTCCCAGTGCTCTGTCACCCTCACTGGGAAGAAGTTCCTTCTCACATTGCTGTGGAACCTCCTCTGCTCCAGCTCACACCCACTGCCCCTTGTCCTATCACCTGGGTGCCCCTGAGCAGAGCCTTGTTCCAATCCTCCTGACACCCACCTTTCACATATTTATCAATATTCATGGGGTCACCCCTCAGTCTCCTTCTTTCCAAGCTCCAGAGCCCCAGCTCCCTCAGCAGGGAGATGTTTCACACCCATCATCATCTCTGTGGCTCTGTGCTGGGCTCTCTCCAGCAGTTCTGTGTCCTCCTTGAACTGATCTGAATTTTATGTGAGACAGCCCTGGTTTTAAGCACTTCCTCCGTGTTCTGATCTTTCTACGAGTCTCAGGTCCCTCTTCAATAAGGTGGGTGCTCAGCTGCATAACTCCATCAATGCCTTCACCTCACAGCATTTTCACCTAGACAAGGTTGCCCCAAAAGATCTCAGAAGATCAAAATGCACTCTTCTCTGAGTGAAGCTCTGTGAAGTTGCATGTCTGAGTGTCACTCAGATTCCCCAGATCAAAGTTTATGCACACAGTGTAAAAGAGCAGGAGTGACATGGGCACTGACAAGTACCAGCAGCATTATTAGCCTGAGCAGACATGCTGTCCGATCCAATTTCAGGCTCTGCAGGCCTACCCATAGCTGCAGTTCATGAAAGGTCATCTCTGTCATTTGTGATCACCACACAAGAAACGGATTAGTGTCGCTGTTCCCAGTTTGCTGAATGCTGTGGCTTTCTCCACTTGCTCTTTCCCCTGGAGTGCTGGGACCATCATTAGTCACCCAGAAGGTGAGGATAGATAAAAAGTTTGAATGGGAGTTGCGTTTCCTCCCTTGCCCTGTGCTTTCACCTTCTGTGTAAGGTCCTATCTGAGAAGGTGGAGAGGGGAACTGGCCTGAATGGAGAGTGTGGATAATAACCACTGGTGAGCAAGGTGACTGGGGAAAGCTCCGTGCTAGATCTGCTGTTTGTGAACAGAGAACGATTAGTGGGAGATGTGAGGGCTGGTGGTTTGTCCTTTAGATTTGTCTGACATCTGGCATCAGTGTGGACTGAACAGGTTGCCCAAGGAGGTAGTTGAGGCCCCATCCCTAGAGATACTCAAGGTGAGGCTGGACCAAGCTCTAAGCAACCTGATCTAGTTGAGGCTGTCCTGGCTCACTGCAGGGCTAGATGGACTAAATGACCTTTGGAGATCCCTTCCAACCCGGGTCTTTCTATGATTCTGTGATCTTCTTCTTTGATTTATAACCTCACGTTCTGCCTCTGTTTTATTTCTTACCTGTATTTTTTCCTTTATTTTATCCCTTTTATTCCCTTATATATTATATTCCTTCGATTTATCCCATTAATTTATGCCTTTATTTTATCCCTTTACTTTATTACAAATATTCTCCTTTCGCATTTGAATTCCCTCATAAAGATACATCACCAAATTAAAATATCTCAGAGCAGATTGTTGATTGTGATGACCTGACAGCTATATCTGCTTGCGTGTTATCACAGAACCACAGAACATCAGGGATTGGAAGGGACCTTGAAAGATCATCCAGTTCAATCCCCCTGCCACAGCAGGATCCCCTAGATCCAGTCGCATAGGAACATGTCCAGTTCCCAGAAAATATTTAGTGCTTTGGGATTCTCTAAACCTCTAGGAAAGCTGAGCTGAAAATACATTCTGGTTTTTTTTTTTATGTGTACGTTTATTCTCCTGTGGCATTAAATTAAAATTAAAAGAAGAACGAAGGAGTGCTGCTTGGCATAGCAACACTGAGTGTATGCAATATGCCTACAGAAGGGTTTTGCCTGTCCACGTGGCTTCTCACTTCCTCTCCAGCACTGAACTTTGAAATTGGGTCTTTATTTCCTCATTTTCTCTGAGCTCTTTTATCAGCAAAGAGAAGCTGTGGATGTGTCATGTCTTAAAATTGATGGGGAGGCTGCTGGTGAATAGACACACACTGCTGATCCCTTTCATGGATCCATACTAATTACGATGGGCCTGGGCAGCCTGTACGTATAACCCACGCCAGCTCAGTCACAAGCTCAAACAGTCATCTTTATAGTACAGAAAATGAGTAGACAAATGCCCGTTTCTTCCCAGGGAAGGCAAACTTCCCTGGATGTTGACGCACTGCTATGAAGAAAGTCTGCAGAGCCTCCGCTTGGAGCTGCTCCAATGTTTTTCCAAGGGCTAAATGAACTGCTCTCTGGACCCAGCTTTGTACAATTTGCTGAGCTCAATGAACTCTTTTCTCTTCTCTTTTCCTCTTCATACGTCTTTATTGCTTTTAACAATGTGTAGTAGAAGATTTGGCAGTCACTCAATGAAAGCTCTGTTCAGCTTCCACCAAAAGGTGGGATTTTTTTTGCGGTGAATTTGCACTTCCAAGAAAATGTCACAGTTTTTAAACGAGATGGGGAAACTCTGAGTTAATGCTGTCTTGAATGGCTTCAATAAAAGGTTGTCCCTGGGTCTGTAAAACAGAAGCAGCGAGGCACAGTACCTCCTGGAGTTCCCTTTGGCCAGTTTGTCTTTGCACTGCCCTTAACTTTGGTCTTTGTCTGGTGGGCACAATCTTAGTCTTCAATAGAGCTTAGAAGTATCAATGGAGTGGGGGCCCTGAGTGATTTATTCTTCCTCCTTTTTGTTTGTCTACATCAAAACACACTTGGCTCACAGTGTTTCTTTGCTCCACCATTACTTGTCTTCAGGGCTTATTCATTTAAGCTTCAGGAGGAAAATGTCACATTTACCTCTTTTGCTTTTGTCTGTTACTTCTGTGCGCCACTGCTGCTTGTAACAGGCTGTTTCTATCCCAGTTATACTTGGCCACCACAGAATATTAGGGAGTGGAAGGCACCTCGAAAGATCATCCAGTCCAGTCACCCTGCCACAGCAGGATCCCCTAGATCCAGTCACACAGGAACATGTCCAGGTGAGTTTTAAATATCTCCAGAGAAGGAAACTCCACAACCCCCCTGGGCAGCCCCTTCCAGTGCTCAGTCACCTTCATTGGGAAGAAGGTCCTTCTGTTATTGATGTGGAACATCCAGCACAGAATCACAGAACATTAGGGATAGGAAGAGACCTCAAAATATCATCCAGTCCAATCCCCCTGTCAGAACAGGATCCCCTAGATCCAGTTGCACAGGGACATGCCCAGGTGAGTTGTAAAGGTCTGTAGAGAAGGAGACAACCCTGCTTCTTGGCTGTAATATTCAAAAAGCTATGCAAAGTGTGATTAAAGGAGTGAAGCAACGTGACTTGTGTCATTTAAGGTCAGGCTTGATGAGGCTCTGAGCAACCTGACTTAGGTAGAGTTGTCCCTGTGTGGGGAAGTTGGACTAGATGGACCTCTAGAGATCCCTTCCAGCCTAGAGCATTCCATGATTCTATGTGTAACATTGGCTCTGCTGAAGATTAAATGGACGTTATGGAGATGCTGATGAGGATGAAAAGACAAGGGAAGGGAAAGAATGTAGGTAGGATTTTGCTAGTTTTGTGTGTGTTCCAAACTGGAGATGCACAGCAAGATGCACCAAGGCCTTTCCTTTTTATTTAGCATTCCCCCTGCCAAATGTTTCTGTGCAATATGAATGGATGCATTTTCTTGGCTAGAGTGAGTATGGAACACAATGTCCAGTCACTATCATTTCCGCTGATGTTCTAGAAACCTTTTAATATTGAAATACTAAAGTTGATACATTATCAGTTCTATTGCACCATTGATACTGTAATGAAACCCATCACTTTAAAACCTAATTTACGCTCACAAGGAGATATTTCCAGGACATCACTATAAACGACACCAGTTGTCCTTTGTCCAAGCATTAACCTTCAGAGATGAGTTCAGAGCGCCTCCTCAATCCAGTTTTGATCCTGGTGTCTTGAAGTAAAATTACAAGAGCAGTGCAGACCCAGTGCTTTTGGCAAGCTCATTTTATGGGTAATCAAAGCCAGGAAAAGAAAGGAGACCACAATAACAAGTCATAGTATCCATGTACTCCCTGGGGACATTGAACCTTTTCCCAAAAGAGTCGGTGAGTGTTCCTGGAAAATAATTACAGGAATAACTTTACATAAGTGGTTCTGTTTTTCAAGACCCTCAGCCGGATGGTGTTTGGTCCAAGTACAGACCCGTGTTACTTCCTTTTGTTAAAAAGCAGAGTTGCCATAACGACTTAAATTTTATGTGGCTTATTAGGATGCTGTCTTTAGATCTTTGCTTGCAAACTGAATGAGATTTCTATGCAGATAGAAAGGTTTAGTCTAGAGTTTCTCCCAAAAGAGAATCCAGTGCTTTGTTTTCTTTGATATTCAAGATAAAAAGTCATTGTCACAGTCTTTGAAAGGCCTCAGTATTATCTTTTATGTGTGCTCCAGCAGACAACATCTAGGTGTAGTGAGGTATCAAGAACCCCTTTAAGTATTCAGGGATCTCAGAGCATGAAAGTGCTGCTGCCCGGGGCGGGGTGGGGGGGAGTCTCCTTCTCTGGAGATGTTTCAAACCCGCCTGGCCGTGTTCCTGT
>JAOXOE010028650.1:0-15794 GCA_028565055.1 Phoeniculus purpureus
GAGGCTGCACCTTGAGTACTGTGTCCAGTTTTGGGCACCTCAGTACAAGGGAGACATCAAGGTGCTGGAGCAAGTGCAGAGAAGGGCAACAAAGCTGGTGAAGGGCCTGGAGAATAAATCGTGTGAAGAGAGATTGAGAGAGTTAGAGATGTTTGGTTTGAAGAGGAGACCTCATTGCTGAAAAGACATTGTAGAGATTTTGGTGCTGGTCTCTTCTCAGTGGCATCTAATGATTGTACAAGGAGCAATAGGTGTAATCTCGAACATAGGAGGTTCCACATAAGTATGGGAAGGAACCTCTTCATGGTGAGGGTGGCAGAGCACTGAAACAAGCTGTCCATGTGGAGACATTTATAACCTGCCTGAACATGTTCCTATGTAACTTGATCTAGGTGATGTGCAGAATGAAATACCACAGAAGTAGCTGATAAAGAATTGAAGGTCATTGGTGCATCCCTTCCGGGCCCCTGGATTCATAGGTGCCCGGATTGCCCAAATAACCTCTAACCCAGTCTTCCTTGACCAAGACAAATTCTTCTTTATTTGCCCAATTTGTCATGGGGATTGTAATGATTTTAAGTTTATTATTGCTTTTAAGGGTGATAATGGTTTGGGGTTTAGTTTCATTACTTACGTACCCTATGCTTTTGAATGCATTTTTTGCTTCCTTTGCCTACACATAATGTTTGGCTAACCCTTGCTATTGATTTTTTGCTTTTAGCCTACAGTCATGATTATGAAGATTTTGATAGAACGTGTTGCACAAATTTATCAGACCACCCAGAATCTATCCATAAAAGCATTCGATTGCTAACAGATGGAGTCAAGGAATTGCAAGTTGAGGATGGTGGAGAATGGTTAGATAAGCTACTGAATGGTTGGGGTTTAATGGGATGAATAAAATCTATAATTAAGGATGGATTGGCTTGTGTGGGCACGTTTTTATGTGTTATTGTATGTATACCGTGTTTTATGCAGTGTGTTTAATGTTTCATTGACAAGTCTGTGGAAAACATACTTGTTATTAATACAGAAGGGAAAATTGTGGCAGAACAAAATACAGAAGGAGTAGTCGATAAAGAATCAAAGGTCATGTTAGAGCTACAAGGCCATAAACTGTGGGAGGATTGAACTGAAGAAGTGCGCTGCCATGGAGACAAGATTAGAAGAAGAAAAGATGAAGACACAAGTGAAAATTTAGAACATGGGAATTGTTGACATCTGGGTGTACAGGGTTGGAAAAGGATTGTAAAATATGTAAACACTGCTTGCTTGCTAACTTGCGTCCCAGGTGTGAAATAGTACGAAACGTTGCACAAAAAGCAATAAATTTTTTTACCCCAAAAGAAGAGTTCTCGTCATCTGCCACTGCAAGGTGATCCTGCTCTGGCAAGGGGATTGAACTAGATGATCTTTCAAGTTCCCTTTCATTCCCCTCATGTTCTGTGATTCTGTGATTTATTTATTTATTTATTTGCCTCATCTCTTCAGGCATGTGCGTGCTTGATTATAAAGAGACTGAATGGGCAGTGTGCTGGGCAGAAAACCACCAGTATAATGTTCCTACTGGCAGTGCGTAAAAACACATTACAAACCAATTCCTTACGCGCACTTGCACCGACATCAATCCTGTCATTACAAGTCAGCCCTGCAGCACCTCCCACCCTACCTGCAAGGAAGTTTATGCTTCCTCATAGGGAACTGTTTCCCCTCTGGAATTCCTACATCCAGTCAGTTTAACCCAGTTCTGCCTTCTGTCAGGGCTTCTTGTCTGCTACACTAAGGAGTTCTTCAGTCCCAAGTTGCAATTACCATCTGAATTTCCCCCTCATTCCTCCCTTTTGTGAGTAGCTATTAAACACATTTATTACTGCAAGGCTTTCAAAATCGTCCTTATGCTTCTTGTCTATTTCCATTCACAAAATCATTTGCTTTCCCTCACTTTGAGCTATTCCTTTGTTCTTTTATTTGTGTTCTTTCATTTGTTTACAACCAATTTTCAGGCAACATAGGATCAATTGCACCAGTATAGAAGCAGTTAGAACGAGTAATAGATAAACGACAAGTAGATAAATAAATGGTCCAGTTTAACACAGACCTAGAAATATTCCTAAACCATCCTCCAGTGTCTGGCAACCATTTCTACCATTCCTCTTTCGCATTCTTCTGCTTTGTGGAGGACATGCAAGTGTTTCCTTATATATCTTTCCCTCCACACGCTTAGAGATGACCTCCAGAATGAGCTGTACCATGAACTTTCCAAGTGAGGCTGCCAGGTCTGTAGTTTCCTGGGTCCTCCTTAGTGCCTCCTCAGAAGACTGGCATGACACTGTCCTTCCTCCAGTCCTCAGGCACCTCTCCTGTTCTCCATGCCCTTTTAAGGATGACAGAATATGGCTTAGCAATTACATCTCCCTCAGCTCTTTTGGGTGCATCCCTTCTGGGCCCCTGGATTCATAGGTGCCCAAATGATCCTCTAACCCAGTCGTCCTTGACCAAGGCAAATTCTTCTTTTCTCCAGACATTTTTTCTTACCTCCAGGTACTAGAACTCCTGAGGGCTAGTCTTAGCTGTAAAGACTGAACCAAAGAAGGTATTCATTAACTATCCCCTTCTCTGTGTCCTCCATCACCAGGCCACACACCTCCTTCAGCAGGGACTGTATTTTGCTACTGATGTTCTTGAAGAAGCCCTTATTGTTGCCCTTGACATCTCATGGCAGATTTTATTCCAAGTGAGCCTTAGTCTTCCTTCTTGCATCTCTGCACATTCTGACAACATTCCTATATTCCTCCCAAGGGGTCAGTACCTTTTTCCACAGTGTCTTCTACCAGTTAAAACATCTAAGTCCCACCTAAGGCAGTTCACTCTTGCTGATTACAGTTTTATGCATTTTGCATCCATTTTAAAAATGGATAAATAAGGTTATGCTGGAATGTCTTCATTTTTCCAGTCTTAGTACTGAACTTTTTAGCTTTGTTATGTGTTCTTTGGAGACCTGATATTTTTAATTTTTCAAATAACACTAAGAAAATCAGTCACATTTCTATCTACTCTTTTTTACTATCTTGAGCCAAAATCACTTTGAGTTTTGTAACGGATTAAACCAGTCAAATAAGTTACTGTGTTCCCAGGTGGGATTAATCCAGTATCTGTGGATTAATTTGCTTTTTGAGTAAAATACCTCAAGTATAACATGGAATTAATGCACCACTTCTGCTTTTTCATTTATGCCCAGCCAATTACATTGAATTTTGTTGTAGAGAACAGAAACACATCAAACTTGTAAATTCTAATTCTTAGACTCTTCTTAGGAAAATGCTGGAAGTAGCATAATTGTAGTTATCCTTTATTCCAAGGTCCATTGCACCTAGGCTTGTGTTCAATATTCAGGTCTCTAACCACACTAACCCTTACAGTGGGGGACAGGAGATCAGGAAATCTCAGGTAGGGAAATTACACCTCCTTGGTGTATCTCTATGATGAGGCAGAGGCTTTGCTTGAGGTATAATCTCACTACTTGTGTAGTACGCGTCAAACATCCACTTTTTCTCGATGTTGTGAGACTCCCTGGGAAAAAGGGACACCTTGCAGCACAGAGGGGATCCACCCCTTGGGAACACTTCAAATCCGTATTTTTCTCGATCTTTTAGCCAAAGAATCTCTGCCATTAGCTCACACATTTCCTCCGTCGTGGCTTTCCCCGCAGTCCAGTAAATCAACACGGCACCGACCGCACGGGCCACCTGGCGCCCATGGGGAGCAGTCAAAATGGCACAACCACATAGCCATGGCAATGCCTCGCCTTCAGGGCCACGGCAGGGGACTGGGAGACTGCCGCTTGGCTCACCAGTTCCAGTGTCTCCTCAAAGCAGCGCGCCTGCAGCGCCGGCGCAGCTCGGCGGCACTCGTGAGCCGCGCTCCCGTGCCTTGCCCACGCGGCGAGGTCCTCACTGCCAGCGCGCTGCTCGCCCGCAGCTCTGCAGCGCGGCCGGTTCTCATCAAGGTCCTCCTCGCCGCTCACCCGCGCCGGCAGGATCAGTTGCTGCCGCCACCGGCGGGACAGCGCCATAGCCGTGCCCAGCAGGGGCACAGGCAGCAGCCCCTACTCCACACCTGTCCGCGGGCGGGTGGGGGCAGAGAGCAGAGCCCTCGCTCCATCCCCACTGCCTGCGCCGCAGCTTCTTCCTGAAAGTCCCTCTGTCACCCCCGGATTCTCTCCCCACCCCCCTCCGGTGAGGGGACTGCATCTCCACCAGGGCGTGGGGAGGGCACGGTCGGGGGAGATGTGCGCTCTTCGCAGAGAAGTGTTCTCCAGAGGCGCACTTTCACACCGTTAAAACTGGCAAGGTGAGCGAAAAGCCAACCGGTTACAGATGCTGGGAAGATACCACTGTAAATGCAGGGGATTCTAACAACAGGGTCTAGAAGCAGTGGGGTCTGGGATGAACTGTTGAGCTATTTCTGTGAGTACTTGTAAATGCCCTTAGTGGGTGTCCGTATAATGCTTTGTGTAACCTGCTCTGATTTGTCTTCTAGTCCTTCTAGCTTTGCAGACATTCAGATCTGGAGCAGTGTATATGAACCCCAGCAGTCACACAGGGTGACAGATTTTCCCTGAGAGGCAGGTGGTGTAATGAGCATCACTACTCTGTCACAGCCTTGAGGGTCAAAAGGACAGAGATTCAGCAAAAATGTTCACTGCAGAATTTTAAAAAGACAGATAACCTATTTTTTATAAGTTAAATCTGTAAAGCTTATAGGAGTAACTCTTACTTAAGCTTTATTTTAATAGCCATGTTTTTATCAGCTCTCAATCTAAGGAAGCCTAAAAGATGATGCTTTCTGCTACATTCCCCTCCCTGTGCCCCATTACCGTGGTGCTCTGTCTGCTCCACGTTCTCCGGCAGATGTGGACCTGTAACACTGCAGGCCCCTCACTGTGCCTCTGTGTGACCCTCGTTCACAGCAGTTGCACATGATTTTCACAAAGACCCAAGGGAAAGGATAAACCTGAGTCTTGGGCAGGAAGACTGTGAAGAAACAGAATTCCTCTAATGAACTACAAGTCTTTACATGCCTGTTTCTCAAATTGGCTTGTGCACTGTGTGTGTGCATTCCTGTTAGAACCACTGCGCACAAACATGGCAACAAAAGGTGCCTGGAAACATAAGAAGTCATGTCATATGTCAAAGGTTGTCTAGCACTCAAAGTACTCACCTTATTTTTTGAGAACACTTCATATTTCTCTAAAACACTGTGAGTATTGAAAGGTGAGAGATTACTGCTGCAAAATGAACCAGTTTTAGTCGCTAATCTGACTAAGGAAAGATGGTATTTATAAGGACTCATGTTTTTTCAATGATTTTACATCTTCATCTGCTGGAACCTAAAGAGCAAAGTAGGTGCATTAGGAGAGCGTACCATTAGTATTGCCAAGGATCTGCACTGGGGCGGCAGTTGTAGAAAAACCTCTCTCTAGCCCATATCCTATCAGCATCCAGTCCTAGGGCAGCACTGCGAGTGTGGCGCTTCCTTAGCATTTGCACGTGGGCAAGAGCTTGTAACATTTCTTTCCAGACATGTTATCACTGCTGGAGATTACATTATTCTCTGTCTTCTCCATATGCTCATAGATCAAAGATCTTCCTGTAGACAGTTCAGTTGCAGTCACCTCTTTGCTAGCAGGTGCAAGAAGCACCGGGCCATTATTCTGAACATTTCCTCCTGCACCTGGGATGTTCAGCAGTCCTGGCTGTCCCTTACACAACTGTGCAAAGGATATAGTAAGAATTAAGCTGCAGAATCACTTCTCACTACTGAAGTTTATCTGCCTGTTATGGTTTGAAGCCTTAATGGGGAAGCACTAAAAAATTAAGCTTGCCACAAAGGCAGACATTTAGATAGATCAGATACTCTTAAATATTCAGCAAATAGTTGCTGTCGTAAGTCACCAGAATGACCACATACAGGTAGCAGATTGATAGTTGAGTTAATATTTGTATTAGCCTGATTGCTGCTTCTCTAGGCTCTAGCAAAGCTGACTGCTGTGTACTGTGAGGAGGGCTCCTCCATTTCAGCAAGAGTTTCTAGTGTTGATGGCTGGCTACAGTAACTGAGATGTAAATAACCCAGAGTGATTAACATTAGGGTTTTGGAGGGCCCTGGGAAACGACTCTCCTAACAGACGAGTTAGCTTCTAGAACTTAAAGGCAGCTTGTGGAAAGTCTAGTGGTTTTATCTGGCACCATGGAGGGTAGCTGAAAGCAATCAGACCTTCTTTGTGTAATTGTAAGTGCCCTGTTGTGCAAAGCCAATGAGCTGAAAGGAAAAGAGCAAGAAAGGGATAAGAAACACTGCAGAGAGGCTCCATTGTTAACCTCTTGTCCATCCAGTGTTTTGAAAGGGCGTCTAGGTAGGAGAACTGAATACACTACTCCAACTTTAGGATTGCGTTACCCCACACTGCTTTCCTTTGTGTCTCAGCAGCCTTTCTCACCTGCCTAACTGTTCAGATCCTATTAGACTGTGTGTTTTGAACATTATTGCTCCCAGTCACTGCCCTGCTACTTTTTGGACAGATCAGTTAAAGATGCAAATATCAGAACTTCACAATGGCATTTTTTCTAGCAAATTGTCCTGTACTAAGGGCTAGTTGTCCTGTAAAAGGTCCTGTACCTGCACCTAAATTGTATGTGCTTGCAAGGCAATATCGGAAAGGGATTAATTTTATGAATGGAGGATAATGGCATTTAACTTGCACATTATCCCAAAGGTCTCTAGTGTAACAAGAAAATTGCTGATTGCTGTAACTTGAAGCAGAACAACTCAGTTATATGTGCGTTGTCTAGAGCTCAGCAAAATCGCTAGATATCCTAAAGCTGCATATTACCTTCAGTTCAATACAGGTAAGCTTTTTTTCCTTTTTTTGGCATGAAAATTGCAAACCTCCCCTCTATTCGATGTATTCTGTAGCATACTTTTCTTGCAGCTTCTGCTAGTTTACATCTCCTGTACTTTACGTATTGTGTAGTGAAAAGTTAAAGTCATGTTTCTTTCTAGAGTGGGGTCATCCAAAAGTGCCAATTTAAGCGTAAGATGTAGTCATGTGTCTGCTTTTGGACCACTTGGAAGAAATAAAAAGAGAGATATGTCTGTTCCTATCTCATCCAACAAAGCAGCCATCTGATGGTGGTTTCCTCAGAGACGTTAGGCATTGAGCTGAGTTTCTCACCTTGTAAAAAAATAGCCACTGGCAGAAAAGGACCTGGTTTGCAGCCATCTGAATATGAGCCAGCTGTGTGCCCAGGTGGCCAAGGCGGCAAATGGCATTCCTGCTTACTCAGCAAAAAGCATAGAAGAAAAGAAAGAAAAATACTAAAAAGACAATAAAGACAATAAAGAGTTTTAAGGGAAAGAAAAAGGGATACAAATATTTCACCAAGTTCCTGAGCACTAAGACCACCAGTAAAACCACATGGTGTCACTCAGCATCTCTTCACTTGTCATAGAGAGGAATATGATTAGTCCCCAAGATGTCTGTTGTGTCTGGGGTCAGTCCTCCACACTTAACCCATGACAACAACTACCTGAAAGGACAGTGTAGTGAAGTGAAGATTGGCCTCTTCTCTCATATAACAAGAGATAGGACAAGAGAAATGATCTCAAGTTGCATCAGGAGAGATTTAGGCTGGATACTAATAAAATGTTTTTTACCAGAAAGTGTCGTAAAGCTCTGGAACAGGCTGCCAATGGAAATAGTGTAGTAACCAATGACGAAGGTACTTAAAAGACATGAATATGTGGACTTTCATGACATGGTTTAGTGGTGATCTGGCACTGACAGGTTAACAGTTGGACTTGGTGATGTTAAAGAGGTATTTAAAAGGCATATACTCGTGGTGCTGAGGGACATGGTCACTTAGAGAAGTACATGTGGTTCTGGACAGGAAACCATGCTGCAAGTGTTTTGATAAAGGCTGACTGTCTTTTCTGTGGTCATCAGCTCTTCACCACACAGGGACTCTAACCTGTGACTGGAGCTTCTATATTGAGCTTGGTGGTGCAAAGTCTAGTTGGAGTCCTGGTGGTGGTGGTATTGCTTCCCCAGGGGCCAGTACTGAGTCCAGTCTTGTTCATCATATTCATCAATGACCTGGGTGAAATGACAGAGTGTACCCTCAGCAGGTTTGCTGATGAAACAAAACTGAGAGGAGTGACAGATGTACCATCAGGCCGTGCTGTTATTCAGGCTGGAGAGTTGAGTGGAGAAGAATCTAGTAAGTTCAACAGAGAAAGTGTAAGGCTCTCCACACCCATGTATCAGTACAGGTTAGGAGTTTACAGCCAAATAAAAGCCAGAAACAAAGGGCTCCTGCAGGCTGCACCTCTCAGATGGAGGACAGAGGCCCGAGTAGAAGGGGTGAGTGGAGCCAAGTGAAAGGCCATGGCAGAAGGTAAGCACCACCCTTGCCTGCCTCACCTCCCCGGTTGCAACTGAGTAATAGATATAAGCCCCTGCTAAAAGACAGCCAGTCTAATAAGGATATTGAGGACAGAGAACCCCTACCAGAGGGCCTAGCAGAGTCACATAAATCTGGGATGTCTTCTAGCGGTATGATGACCCCTCTACAAAGAAGTGAAGGGTCCTAGTTATTGGAGACTGAGGGCCCAATATGCAGAGCTGACCCTCATCACAGGGAAGTCTGCAGTCTACCTGGAGCCCGAATCAGGATGCTCCTTAAGCTGGTGAGATCAGCTGACTATTACCTACTGCTGATCTTCCAGACAGGTGGGGATGAAGCTGTATTGCATAGCCTGAGGGGAATGAAGAAAGACTTCAAGGCCTTGGGACGTTTGGTAAAAGAGTCTGGGGCACAAATTGTATTTTCTTCATCACTTCCATTTTGGGGTGAGGACATGAGCTGGAATAGAAGGACTCAGTCTGTTAATGCCTGGCTATGAGACTGGTGTTACAGGCAGGGCTTTGGTTTCTTTGATGGTAATAACTGGTTCTATAAGGCAGCAGACCTAACAGGTCCACATGGGAGAGGTTTATCTCAGAGGGGAAAAAGGGTTCTGGGGCAGGAATGGGCAGGGCTCATTCAGAGAGCTTTAAACTAGATTCAAAGAGGGGTGGAATAGTTGATGGGCAAGCACCAGTGGGACAGAGCTCTGGTCTTAATGAGAACCAAGCAGCCTCTCACTGTCCAAGGGTGAAATTGAAGCATTCAGCTTGCCCCCTAAGTGTCATCTAATGATAGGGCAAGGGCAATGGGTGTGAGCTGTAACATAAGAGGTTCCATGTATGTAAGAGAGAGAGCTTTGTCACAGTGAGGGTGACAGAGCACTGGAATGGGCTACCCAGGTTGGTTGTGGAGTCTCCTTCTCTGGAGATGTTTAAAACCCGCCTGGTTATGTTCCTGTGTGACTTGATTTAGGTGATCCTGTTATGGCAGGTGGATTGGACTAAATGATTTTTCGAGGTCCATTCCAATCCCTAGTGTTTTGTGATTCTGTGACAACTGTCTGATGATGAGCTATCAATGTGCCCTTGTGGCCAAGAAGAGTATAATGGAAATAGTCTCTTACAGCTTTTGCTTTTCCATAAATACCTGAATATGCAAAGAACAATTTGGCCCTAAGTGCCTCTCTCTGTATATATAATCTGGAAAACAAAGCAAAATATTGAGTTTCAAAAAGAATTTGCAGACCTGAAGCCATACAATTTCCACTTGTACCGTCTCTCTCTGAATCACTGCTCTAGCTGAAGGAGTTTTGAAACAAACCATCAGGCAGAAGGGATTAGGTACTTTTTTTTCCCTTGGTGAATCCTCAGAGGAAAGCAAACACAGCAGTAAAGTTTTACAGCAGATGAGAAATTCCCCTAGCTTTTCTTTTCTCCCTGTTTGTATCTGGTATGTTGATACCTGAGACTTCTTATGCGTCCACACTTTTCAATGCAGCGAGCATGTCATGGCAATTGATTTAGTTGATGCAATTGCTACGACAGCATCAGGAAGCACGCAAAATTTTAAAAGTAGTAGGACACACAAAACTGAAACCTACTGACTGGTTTTGTGATAACTGAATTTCATTGAGTTTTAGCAGTGAGAAATGAGCAATGAAAGGATTGTTTCCAGCCACAGCTTGAGGAGATGGCTAGGGCAGCACGCATCAGAAAAGTACATGGTGAATATTTACATGCAGAAACCATCTGAGATACTGATTCAGCTCAATAAGCTTCTTTCTTTCTAAGCTGCAAAAATAATATCTAAATAGAATAGGCAAGCATTTGAGATAAAGAATTTTAAAAATCTGGATAATTTTGTGTAGCTCCAGGACTGCAAATGTGCTGTGTGGGCAATTTACACATGTTCTGTCCTGAACAGTTGTTGTAAATTAGCATCTCTTTGGTTACAGTCTTCCAGCACAGTCACGAGGGAAGATCCTTTCCTGGGGCTCACAAACTAAAAATGTGAATTGGCTTTTTATAATTTTTCAACCAGTTGCTCTTGGTCTGATTGTATTTCTGAGGGTCACTTTGAGGTCTTGTTTTCAATAAGAACAGTAGTTCTCTCCGCTCATAATGCAACTCCAATTCACTCTGGTGACACTCAGCACTGGTTTGAGAAGAACAGCCCCCACGCTTTCTGAAATGACAGGTTAAGGATTTCCTTTGTTTTTCATAGGAGCCAGCAAAGCTTCATAACACACTGCCCAACTGATCTGCACTTGCGCCCATGGAGTGCAGGCAGGGTTCATTTGGGCTGGATACAGACAGATCTCTGTGGCTGCTCCTTTGATTACAAGAAATCGTTCCTCCTTCTTCACAGACGTTCCAGCCTTAAACAGCTTATCCTTCTGTGTAAAGCTGTTCTTCAGAAGGAAAGGTTTCTTGCCTCTTTTTTATTGACTTCCATGCAGATTTCCAGAGTTTAAGAGTGGGTGATCAATGAATATGAGATCCAGACCCAAATCAAGATCCAATTAAAATAACCTTTGTCTCATCAGATGTCTGACATGATTTACAATAAGGACTGTTAATCCAGGTGAAACTGTAGGCGCGTGTTGTCTCAGGGCTCAGCCTTACAGCCGGGATCCATACAGAGCACTCAGAGAACAGCTACAGCAGGATGGTGTTTTCCACCAACGCAGCCCGCTAGAGGCTGTAAGTTTCAGTAAGACCGTCCAAGGGTCAGGATTACATTTAACTGTAATCTCAGATATCTAAGAGGGTAATACTAAGAGGAATCAGCAGATAACTTTTTAAAAGGTATCTTCCTGCTTTTTTGATGGAAAAAAGATTTATATGGTTCTTGGAATGAAATAAATTTAGTTCAGCTGCCTTCTATCACTTGTAAAAAACAATAGTTGCACAGAAAGGCCTGAGAAGAGTGAGTCTAGCTGAGAGGAAGGGGGCTCTGAATAGCTGCTGACCAACCTCTTTCAGTATCTTTCTTTTACGTATTCATAGATTATAGTCTGTTATCCTGAAGAAGGGGAAAGAACTGATGAGAATTTAAATATAATGCATGGTAATAGATTTGTGGCAAACCTTAACCCACTGAGCGCATTACTTTGGCATAAACAAATGACTTTTTCTCCATAGGATGAGCTAATTACCTATTGCACAGACAGAACTGCAATAATGAAAAAAAAGATAGAAGGCCTACACACACCTACTCTTTGCTTTTTTCCATGGAATTTTTCCACAGTACTCAGTGGGTAACAGAGCTGCCAGGTTCAAAAATAGAAATTCTTCCATTACTCATTCATGCAAAAGGAATGAGGCAAACTGTGGGTGAACACACAGTTGAACATGAAAATCCAGTAAGTGCACAGAAGAACAGCAATGGCAGCATGGGGAACCATGAACCACTTACCATTAATCTGTATTCAGTGCGCGATGCAGCCGATGAGACACTGGGAAACAGTATGTATTTGTCAGGCAGAGCTCAGAATTGCTCCTCCACCTTGCCAAAGACCTAGTGAATTGAGGAAGTGTGACAATTGCCATCTTTTTCTCAAACCCAGAATCTGACTCTGGGGGATTAGCTTCCCTCTGTCACACTTAAAAATAGACATCCCCAATGGTGCACTTCAAGAAACATGAGGAATGTGAATGTAAGCCAGAAAGAAGAAAACACATCAGACTGTTTCTATGGTGTAAAAGCTGCAATAAGTGCATACGCATACAAGTGTCTTTCTAGCACGCCAGTTTTGGAGGACACACTTAAAGGGTAGCAGAAATGCAGGAAATTTGAAGGTGTTGAGTGACTTCTAAGTTCTGCACAGAAAGCAGACTGTGGTCAGCCCCCACAATTTTTGCTCTTTCTTTTCAGGATAGGTTAATGTGGAAAAACATCAAGACTATTAAAACATTTCAAAGATGTATTTCAGACTAGTTCTGCAGATGTATTCTTCTCTGTTGGCAGTGCACATGTCTGTCAAGAAATGACAAGGCTCTTTTGACAGAGAACTTACAAAACATTAGAGTAAATACTAAAGGCGAGAACGTACCACTCTGTAAATGTCAAAAGTGCAAGGAAAAACCTGCAGGGAGAGTTCTCTTTCTTATGTTTTTTTTTTCTCTTCTTTATCTCTTTTTGCTTGCTCAGAGTGCACAGGACAGGAAGGTTTCCTTGCAGGCTGAAGGTTACTGCGCTACAGACTTGCTGTGGTGTCACTGGGTACTCACTGAGGTACCAATAGCTTTAATGGGAAAAGCTTGCAGACCAAACCAGCTACATTACAACACACCACAGGGCGATGTGTATTTGCAGCTGCATTTGTGCTTTTATTTACTATAGCTGCTTGCTAATTATGAAGGAAATGTCTATTTCCTTGTAAGGTGCGTAACACCACCTTTCCTCATTTTCAGGGTCCAGTACTCATTGTAGAGCATGCAGTAAAAGGGAAGTACTGTTGCTGTACTTAGACCTTTTGCTAGCTAGATTGTGAGATTTGTGGAGTCAGTCTGGTTAGCTGTTGAGTATCAGCAAGTATAAGATGAATGCGAGAAGGAGAGTCAGGACTGAGCATCAGCTTTACCAGCTGGTTCACTGTGTGGCCCTGCTCACACCACTCAGGGGCTGGATCCTCATCCCAGCCATAATTTTTGATAATCTAAACCAAGGAGACATGTCATATCCAGTCTGTCCTTAAATGTCTGTACGGATGGGGACTCTACCACTGCCCTGGGCAGTCCGTTCTGTTATCTCACCACAAGGAAGTGTTTCCTAGCATCCAACCTAAACCTCCTGCGGCACAGCTTCAGGCCATGCCCTCTTGTCCTATTGGTAGTTGCCTGGGAGAAGAGCCCAACCTCCACCTGTCTACAACTTCCCTCAGGCAGTTATAGAGAGGGAAAAGGTCCCACCTGAATTTCCTTTTCTCCAGGCTAAGGAATCCCAGCTCCCTCAGCCTCTCCTCATCTCCCTCTAGTACTTTCACCAGAGTCGTTGCCCTCCTCTGGACCACTCCAGCACCTCAATATCTTTCTTGAAGTGAAAGGCCCAGAACTGCCTCACCGATGCCAAGTATAGGGGGAGAATTATGTCTCTAGTCCTGCTGGCCACACTATTCCTGATACAAGCCAGGATGCCATTGGCCTTTCATGCCACCTGGGCAGGCACAAGTCTGAAGGGTCTGGAAGTCAGGGAGCCAGAAGCTACAGGAGGCTAGGGTTTCTGGGCAAATTGTGTCCAAGAGACCTATAGGAGAGGTGGATCAGGGTGAAGCTAGAGACCAAAAGACTGGATAAGGAGTAATTAGGTATGGATGCTGGACAGACTTAAAGTCTAAGTGGACCACTTAGTGGTCATAAATGATAAATTCCTGCTATAATCTGTGTCTGAGGAGTACTTAAAAATTAATGATATACATAGTTAATAGATTTATGTTGGTGTATGTGGTTATGGTGTAGAACAGGATAAAAGTTATTACAACATCGAGAACAGGAAATGGTTTGATAATAGACATATGCCAGTATTGTTCTGTGGCAGAAAGGACCCCACATGGTTTTACAAGTGCCTCTCTACTGTCCAGTGCCCAGAATAGTTTTTCAATCTCATTGCGTCGGTTACATGATAAATACTTTCATATATATAGTGAATATGAAGAGCAACGTGGGATTATGATTAAATTTAGGTGCTTGTGTGACCTATTCACTTGAAAATCCCAATCCAGCTGTGTTTGCAACCTGGAGCAGGGAAGGAAGAGGGGTCATGGTTTTAAGCTGAAAAAGGGTAGATTTAGTTCAGACATCAGGAAAAAGTTCTTTAATCTGAGGGTGGTGGATCTGTGGAACAGGCTGCCTGGAGAGGTGGTGGAGGCCCCATCCCTGGAGACATTCAAGGTCAGGCTGGATGTGGCTCTGAGCAATCTGGTCTGGTGAGTGATGTCCCTGCTTGTTGCAGGAGAGGTTGGAATAGATGACCTCTGGAAGACCCTTCCAACCCAATACATTCTGGGATTCTGTGAATTGCAGAGACCCTTCTCTTTTTAAATTACCCTTCACCTGCAAAATTTTTGCATTTTCAAATCACTTCACCTTTATTGAACAACTAGACATTATTTTAGCCAGCGATTCATCTGGAGTGCAGAAGTTCATCATTTCATTTAAAGCCAATTAAAAGTCTGTCTAGGCACAGCTTTTATAAGAGGCTTCACTCCAAAACCGTTCCTTTCTTTAAGGGATGCTCTGAGGGAGGTTTTGTATTATGGGTTTTTTTTAATTAAGTAAATAGTGATAGAATTAAAATTATTAATTGCTCTTGGATCAGGAGGCAAGGCAGCCAGAGTATGCCTCTTCTTTGATTCAGCAACTGTAGGAGCTTCCCTTCCTTGTGACAAGGCCTGTCATGAAGACGTTAAGCTGAGACTTTAAGCTGGGAGATAGAGAGGGAGACTAGAGTGAGGCCATCACTGTTGGAGAGGAAGTGGTCAGCTACCTGCTACACCACTTAGACATGAACAAGTCTATGGGGCTGGATGGGTTCCACTTAAGGGTGCTGAAAGAGTTGGCAGATGTGCTCGCTGAGCCACTTTCCATTATTTACTCGAAATCCTGGCTAGCTGGAGAGGTCCCAATGGACTGGAAAGTGGCAAATGTAGCATCCATCTACAAGAAGGGCAGAAAGGCGGATTCAGAAACCTATAGACCTCTCAGTCTGACCTTGGTACCAGGGAAGGTCATGGAACACATCATCTCAAGTGCCATCACACTCCACACACAGGACAATCGGGGGATCGGGCCCAGTCAACATGGGTTTATTAAAAACGGTCCTGCGTGACGAATCTGATCTCCTTCTATGACAAGATGACCTGACTACTGGTTGAGTACTTGTTCACCTGAACTGTCAAAAAGTCCTTGACACTGTTCCCCGTGGAATTCTCCTTGGTAAGCTGGCTGTTCATGGCTTGGACAAGCACACAACCTGCTGGATAAAACACTGGTTGAATGGACAGGCCTCAAGAGTGGTGGTTAATGGAGTTAAATCCAGATGGCGGCTTGTCACAAGCGGTGTGACTTAGGACTCAGTGTTGGGACCATCTCTGTTTAACATCTTTATTGATTAACTTGATAAAGGAACAGAGTGTATCATTAGCAAGTTTGCAGATGACACCAAGTTAGGTGGGAGTGTTCATCTGTCAGAGGGTAGGGAGGCTCTTTAGAGAGACTTGGATAGATTGGAGCAATGGGCCAATGTTAATGGCGGGAGCTTCAATAAGGCCAAGTGCCAGGTCCTGCACTTGGGCCACAACAACCCCCTGCAACGCTACAGGTTTGG
>JAOXOE010028651.1:0-15793 GCA_028565055.1 Phoeniculus purpureus
CCTGGGCAACCCATTCCAGGCTCTCACCACTCTCACGGTGAAGAATTTCCTCCTCACATCCAGTCTAAATCTACCCATCTCCAGCTTTGCTCCATTCCCCTGCTGTGTTCTATGATTCACATTTGCCCCATTTTCCCTTGGAATGCTACAGCAGTTGGACGATTATGTACTGTTTTGGCTAGTAACTAGTCACACAAGCTCAAAAACCATTGTGGTTTATGTCATTGTCTGATATATCTGTTGTCGCATGCCTTTCTTCATTCATTGCTCTAGGAACTTCTCCAGGTGTCTCGTTCAGGTACTTGGCAGTGAGCCCGTCAGAGAGAAAAAAATCTCTTCTGCCTGTAAAATTCTGGGTAACCAAGGAGCTGCAGTGCAAACAACATGATTTCAAGAGCGTAGGTTCCCATAAATACCATATTGTGCACTGCATCAAAAATACGCAGCATTTATCAGTGCTTGTGTCACCAGGCTTGTAACAAAGAGGATCGTGCAAAATCCATTCGTTTCAGTTTTTCACTCCCCTAATCCTTCATTTCCCTGTTACACAGGCACCTTACAGGCATGCATCAATTGACTGATTTGTGACTCATCAATCAAGAGGACTGATACAAACTTCTAGTGCCCACCTAAGCCCCTTTGTCAATGAAAGCTGGAAATTACACAGGATGTGTGATCTTTCAGGGTTCTCCCATATATGGAATCCAGTTGGACTGTAATCACAGTGTCGTTTTTCTGGGGTTTAATGGAGTCAAACCCAGAAAGTCAGGGCATGCATGTGAAAGAAATAAAATATATCCCAGAAAAAGTCAAGGAACAGCTCATTTTGAATTTGTTGAAAGCTGTAGAATCATCTGATAAAGTAACAGAGTTAAAATAGGATGAGAACATTATTACAGTCAGGCTGAGAAGAGAGCCTCTGGCCACATCGAAAGAGACAGTGCTGTCTACCAAAATGAGGTAGGGAGTTCTGGATCCCATTACATCACTGGGTTTCTGAGGCACACGAGGAGGCAGCACACTTTATGCCGTTTTAGGTACCATTTGTGCCAATAGGGACGTAGTGAAACAGCACAGCAAGGCGCCTTCACAAAGGTACTTTTTGCCTTTGTGAAAGTTACAGGTAGTGATGCATCGTTAATGTCAGTGGCCTTACTCACAGCATGCTAACTGCCCTCATTCAGGCAGACTCACCAGATAAAACACTACTTTTTAAGCATTTAGTTATGCTGAGTCATCAGCCTAGCAGCAGCCGAGGATGTTGTGCTTTTCCAGAATGTGTTTCAGACTGAGATACAGAATCATAGAATTATTTAGCTTGGCAAATACCTTTAAGATCATCAAGTCCAACCATTACATTAATCTCGAGTTGACTGAAGTTTGTCAACAATAGGTCAAAGAATACCTAAAAACATAAATATCTCCTTTATTTCCTAACTCAAATGTTTGGTACAACATATTACATGAAACAAAATGTCCTTTACTGCTGGCAAGTACAGCAGTCAGTAGGACAGCGAAACACCAGCCAGCCCCCAAAACTATCAAGAACCAACCTTAGCATGTGGCAGATTGATTGGCTGACCTCCTTACTGGTGGCCTTCCCCACAGGTAGGAATGAAGAGTTATGGCCAGGTTGCTACAGGCTGCCAGAACGCTTCTGTGGAACAGCTGCTCCTTGTAGATAAGTCCTTAACTTGACCAGGCATTCACATGGAATGGCCTTTCACTTTGTTGGAAGAACATCTCCTGATGAGATTGCATTCCCTTCCCTTCTTCCTGGGAAAGGAGTTCACAGGTCTCCATGGACATGCAGCCCTCATATAAGGCAACTTTTCATTCTCTCCCCTTTTCTCCCAATTTCTATTTATCTCTTGCCTTCTAGGCATGGAAATAGAACAGGGAACAGAGCAAGAGCTGAAGGAGACCCTTTAAAAAAAAACTTCAAACCAAAATTAATAAAATAAAAAATAAATATCCAAACCCATAAGAGCAGCAACAATCCTACTCCTGCACTGGCTGTGGCTTCTTTCTGTGTCCATATATGATTCTGCCTTTGTACTGGCAGGGGATGAGGCAGCAACTCCACAGGGTTTTAGGCACTTTATAAGGCATCTGCAGAACAGCTGGCCAGCCCTTCCTTTCAGGAGTGCTACTCCAGTAACTCACACTGCCTGCATCTCGAACCGGGCTCAGCACCAATGGAGCAAAATGAACTTCTAACTTTTGATGCATAGAGCCCTGCTGAAGCTGAGTAGCTGGTGAATGCCAGAGCCAAAAAAGAGAATCGTTGCCATCTTTGCGTCACAGTGACAACTGGTTAGAAAACTCATCCCATGAGTTAGCCCCACACATTTCTCTAGTGCAACACAAATAGCCCTGCAGTGAATAAAAGAATGAAATGGAAACTAGGGAGGTTGGGTTTGTTTGCTTTAAAGCTGCATTTCCTAAATTACAGGTTCCTTGAACACAAATGGTGAGGTGTTCATGCATTTCCTTTGAAAGAGAAATCTAAAAGCTGACCTTTCTTCTCAAAATAGCTTTTCTGTTAAAAAAACCCCGCACTTTCCCAAAAGATTTCATTCATACAAAAATGCTTTAACAATAACCAAAAGATTATCCATCCATAATAGTACATAAATCTCTATTTATTTTCTTTGAATTTTCAGTTTTTAAGATGACAAACTAACACATCAAGACAAAAGAGCAAAATGGCTTCTAAAATTAACACTGGAAATGTAAGGGAAAAAAAAGGCACAGCCCCCTAAAAATTCTGTGATCTTGCTGTTGTCTTAATGATTTACTGCATTTTTAAAGGAAAAGGCTTTCCATCTTTTCTCTCTTCTGAGAATACTTTCTTTTTTCAAATTACTCTCAAATAAATAAAATCATTTTAATTTTTAATCTTCAGATGGGGGGTGGGGTTTACATAAAATATTTCTACTGAGAATCCTGTTGTACTTTACTTTGCCTAGTGTCTTCTGAGACAGCATATAGAATCATAGAATCATTACGGATTGGAAGGGACCTCAAAAGATCATCTAGTCCAATCCACCTGCAACAGCAGGATCTCCTAGACTAAGTCACACAGGAACTCATCCAGGCGGGTCTTGAAAATATAAATTCAAACCTTACTTGAAATATAAATTCAAACCTTACTGGTGTCAGTCATCTAGAAAAGCAACTGGCATGCTTTCATCTGTACTTGCTCTACTCGCCGATCACAAATATACTCAGTCTCAGATGCACAAATATCTGGATGTGTTTCCATTAAATACATTTTGGAAGACCATTGGAAAAGCAGATGTGTTAGTAACATCACACTAAGGTCAGTCTTCACAAACGGGTGACAGAACAAGTTATACAATGAAGTCAAGAGAGGAGAAATGGTAGAAGTGTGGGTATCGCATACTGTGTTCATAGATGTTCAAAGCCATTATGAGACATCGCTCCGATCATGTGTCTTTTACATGAGTGGAGGCCTGTGAAAAAAGCATCCTTATATTGGAACAATATATCACAGAATGGGATAATGCAAATTAAGCCTTCTGCTTGTATTCCATTTGCAGCAACAGTTGTAAAAAAAACGCCTCCAGCAGTGAAGGCAACGGGCAGAACATGACTACGATGATCCTACCATTCAGTGGCGATGGCATGAATGACTACTATACTGCGTATGATGTGAGATTTGCAGTAGACTGTTCCAGATGAGCATACAGAGAACTGCTTTTATGCTGAAATTAGCATGCTAGAAGCAAGATGAGAAATATTTTCCTACTATTGACATTAGTAGGTTGTTACAGTCAAATATTTTGACAAACTGTGCCTGCATTTACGGCGTTCGGTACTGAATATCAAAAGTGACCTTTGTTCCACTAACATGCCAGTGCCAGGATCACTTTTCACCCAGTCTTAGCATGGTGGCAGATTTTGCCTCTAACATGGTGGCCAGTCATTTTTGTGTGGGAAGCAAGGAAGATACTGACAGTTCCCTAACATCAGACTCAACTTGTGCTAAAGTTGCAAGTCTATGAAAGCGATGGGTGTCAAGAGGAAGGGGACAGTGTCTTTTCAGTAGTCCTCAGTAATAGGAGAAGAAATAATGGGTATGAGATTAGAACATAGGATGTTCCACCTCAACATGAGGAGAAACTTATTTACTTGAGGGTAACAGAGCACTGGGAACAGGCTGCCCAGACAGGTTGTAGAGTCTCCTTCTCTGTAGACTTTCAAAACCCACATGGATGCAGACCTGTGTGGCCTGCCTTATGTGATCCTGCTTTGGCAGAAGGTTGGTCTAGATAGTCTCCAGAGGTCCCTTCCCAACCCCTAACATGCTATGACTTTATGACTGAGCATGACCTATGACTGTTGCAGAAGAGCTGGAGCATCCACAAGACCCTGTGCCTGGTCACATACAGGCAGGGTGCACCCTTAAAACTTGGGCAAGCTACATGTGATCTGTTTGGTGAGCAAAACAGCAGTGTTCCTGCAAAGTAAGCAGCACAGTAAACAGACAAGCTAGAGAAGTGTGAACATAGGTAGAGCAATTACCCTTTTACATGGCTGGAAACGAACGGGTCACCTTTCTATTTTATGAGCACCTGCAAGCATTGGATTTGTTGCACCAAATTCAGTTGGTTTTGGTGACAGCAGAAGTATGCCACTGTGCACGGTCTGACAAACATCTACTGTTTGCTTCATTCCGTGTCACTAAGAAGTGCTTGCTAAACAGTCTGATTGAGTGCTGTCTTCATGTCTGCTATTAAGACAATCGAGAGAAGACTATTAAATAAGCCGTGCTATGGACTGCCCATGTGACAGAAGAGCTCCTTAAAGCGAAGTACTTGTCCCCAGAACCTTTCCACTGAAATAGTCCTAAAATCAGGTAGTTCCTACAGAAGTAAAATGCAGTTACATTTGAGATTAACTGAGATCGGCCCTAACGAAAGAAATCCTCCAAACTTTGTAATAGAAGCTGAAAAGTTAGAGCAATTTTAAAAACACAATACTAATTACTTTGATATTTGATCAGGGTCAAGATTAATGTCCTAATGAAGACTGCTAAACATACACAGGTTAATTAGACCGTGCTCTCTTTCTCTCTCTTCCACCAGACAGAGTTTTTCCAAACTTGACATCTACATATTGAATTAGCACCTGAGACGGTCTTTGGAACTTTACTACTTGCATATTAATCATATGAAATACTATTTAGTGTAAAGACAAATCAAATATACAGTACTTAATTTTTACAATTTAAAGTATGTTAGTGTTTTTGAAGTACTTGAACATGGGATGTTGGTTTGGTCTGTAATCCTGCCATGAGGATTAAAACAGATATTTGAGACAAGTATTCTAATCCCTTTATACATCACCAGAACAAAATTATACTTGAACTGGTTTTGATGTCCAAGTTTGGGTCCACACTACTGAAGCCCACATTATAACCTCTGAAGAAAAAAACCCCTACGTTGCAATAATAAACAGTATAACTACCTGAAAAACAAAAGCAACACATCTCATTACATAGCTGTTTAATCCTACTCTGTTCTTATTGTAATACTATATATATACACTGTTATACAGTATAAATATTTTCAAGGTATATATATATTATTAAAACATACAGTGTTTGAGACATAAAGGCAGTATAAGCCAGACCATTTTTTATAGCTGGAATAGTTAATTTATTTTCCCACCACTGATATAGCTTTGCTCCATTAAATTTTGATATCAGAAGCAACCACAGTAAACAAACCAATAGAGAGGAGAAGGCCTATGAATCCTCCTGTTAATATCTCACTCACCACTTACATGCCCACATCTATGAACTGCAAGAGAATCTACTAAAACTGAGCCAAACCCAGGCTGGGGGGTGCAGAGCCAGAAGTAATGACTGCGTGTTTACATCCATGATCAGGGTAAGACTGTGCATTATCCGTTCATACTGTCTCCCCCTCTTCCCAAAAGACTTTCACTTTCAGAAGCAAATTAATTTTTCATAGTAGTGGTTTTAAGAGAAATCGTTACCTCCCAAGACTGGACACAGAGCTGTTTAAGGACATCATATGATACTGCCATCCTGCAGGCTGGAGCTCAACACATGCTTCAGGCGGGCTGACATTCCAATACAGGAGGGACCTCTGAGAGGGTGAATGGGAGATGATTCAAAATCATCAAAAATACACATTTTCAAAAAAAAAATAAATGGTTGTGGAAGTTCTTTTCGATCACTGTAACCTCTGGTTTTAACCACTGTGGCTTCTCCTGCCAAGTGTGGTTGTTTACTGATGGCACATCATCACGGCATCAGGAGTGGACTTGTTGATAAGTTAAATAATCAAACAGCTTTCAGACTATTTTTATAGCTGAAAGTTGTCATGGCATAAAAGAAGAGCAATTACATAGTTACTTCACTGTGGTTAACTGATATTTCTCTTAGAATAACTTTCAACGCTGCACCTTTTGGGGAAGGGAAATGTTTTTCACATAAAACCCTACTTCTGTTATTCCCCCGAAAGCTTAGATTGTATTAGCTGGAACAAAAACAAATCCACAGAATCAAAGAACATTAGGGAATGGAAGGGACCTCTGAAGATCATCCAGTGTAATTCCCCTTCCACAGCAGGATCACCTAGACAAAGTCACACAGGAACACATCCAGGTAGGTTTTAAACATCACCAGAGAAGGAGACTCCACAAACCCCCTGGGCAGCCTGTTCCAGTGCTCTGTCACCCTCACTGGGAAGAAGTTCCTCTCATATTGATATAGAACCTCCTATGTTCCAGCTTACACCCATTGCCCTTGTCCTATCAGTTCATCACATTGCGAAGAGCCTGGCTCCATCCTCCTGACACTCACCCCTCACATATTTATAAACATTAATGAGGTCACCCCTCAATCTCCTCCAAGTTCAAGAGAACCAGCTACCTCAGACTTTCCTCGTAAGGGAGGTGTTCTACTTCTTTCATCACGTTCGTTACTCTACACTGGACTCTCTCAAGCAGCTCTGTGTCCTTCTGGAACTTAGGGGCCTAGAACTGGACACAATACTCCAGATGTGATCTCACCAGGGCAGAGTAGAGGGGGAGGAGAAACTCTCTCAATCTGCTAACCACCCGCGTTCTGATCCACCCCAGGATGCCACTGGCCTTCTTGGCCACAAGGGCACTTTGCTAGCTCATGGTCATCCTGCTGGCCACCAGGACCCTCAGCTCCCTTTCTCCTACACTGCTCTCCAGCAGGTCAGTCCCCAGCCTATACTGGTACCTGGGGTTGTTCTTGCCCAGATGCAAGACTCTACACTGGCCCTTGTTATACTTCATAAAACTTCTCCCCAACCAGCTCTCCAGCCTGTCCAGGGCCCGCTGAATGGCAGCACAGCCTGCTGGGGTGTTGGCCACTCCTCGTAGTGGCCACTCCTCACACATTCCACCATGTCTCCGTAATTGCCACCAGATCATAATCACTTGACTGAACACAGATTTCTGACTCCACCTTCTTGTTCCCCATGCTGCTGCACTGGTGTACAGGCATTTCAGGGAGCCAGCTGAGCACTCCGATTTCACCCTAGGACAGTGAAAGGCCACATGATTTTCATCAAGACCAGAGCTCTGTCCCACTGGTGTGCACCCATCAACTATCCCACCCCACTTCGCATCTAGTTTAAAGCCTACTGAATGAGCCCTGTCAATTCCTGCCCCAGAGCTCTTTTTCCCTTCTTAGATAAACCTCTCCCATGTGTACCTGTCAGGTCTGGTGTCTTATAAAACAAGCCTCTATCAAAGAACCGAAAGCCCTGCCTGTAACTCCAATCTCATAGACTGGCATTTATGGGCTGAATCCTTGCATTCCAGTCCATGTCCTCACCCAAAAATGAAAGTAATGAAGAGAAAATAATATGTGCCCTAGACACTTTTACCAAATGTTCTAAGGCCTTGAAGTCTTTTTTCATTCCCCTCATGCTGTGCAATACAGCTTCCTCCCCACCTGTCTGGAAGATCAGCAGTGGGTAATAATCAGCTGATCTCACCAGGTTAGGGAGCCTGATTCCACCAGTCTATCTCTATTTCAGCCTCTGTAATGCTCCTGAGCCTTTCTACTTCTGCTTGTAGCTTTTCAACTCCTGTCTTGCAGCTGTGCCTCTCAGTTAAACAGATAATCTACCTGCTCACACCGTAGACAGCCTGAGAAAAGTGAGAGACTATTGCATTCCCTGCAGCCTCAACTTGCTTGGGGACCTCAGTTTGGGTTCCCACATCCATGTGCAGTGTGTGATGGTAGCCTGGTCTTCCTCTGCTGTCAAGTTGACACCCTTTTTCTTTTTGGCCCCCTTGGTGGCCAAAAGCAGCTGGCTCTGTCGCTATTCCATGCAGTCTGAGCTCCACTTCTGGTTTCGCCATGTTTAAAGATCCCGTGGCTGGAGCTCCACCGTGTTCCTTCTTGACTTGTCCTGTGAGAGATTCCGACCCCCACCGAGTCTCTCTTACCTCCCCTGAGGTTCCCTTTTTAAAAGGGCCCCCAAATCAGCCAAAAACTTTGATATCACCATTCGGGGACAGGGCACCGCTGCTTCGTGGGACAGAGCATGAAGACATGTATTCAGGCATATGGTAAACTTAGTAACATATAAATGCTCTGGCTAAGTCCAAACAAAGATTCAAAGCAAGATACAAAACACAACAGCAACAAAAAGATATGGACTGAGATTTTTAAAGCTAAGACACTCAGCTGCAGATGTCTCAAAGGAATTGATTAATTATATGGTTGATAATTTCAGTGTATATGCCAAGTTAATTCCTGATATAACTTTTGCACTGAAAAAGTGTTTGACAGATAGTCATGTTTGTTCTCCAAAAATAACTTCTAAGGCAGAAGGTTTAAACGTGATTGAATGAAAGTCTTGTGCCAATTACCCTAATTTAAATCCTGTACCAAACAGCTGATGCTGTAACGAAAGGCAGAGAGACACGAGCCTATTCTTCCTTTACTGGGACATTACGTCTGTTCTCTTAGGTAATAGTTGTGTCTCTGAAAAACACAGTGGGAATCCAAATTGAATTTTGTGGGAATTCTTTCCTTCTAAGCCTGAAAGTTCTTGTATTTCACAAGCAGTGACTGTGCAAGGAATAGCCTGAACTAGTCTTAGGGGAGGACCATGACATTCGATTCTGTTAGGTACTGTGTCAGTCTGAATCTTGCCTGCCTCAAAATGCATTTCATGCTCTTTAAGGATAAATACTGGAAATAGTCATTTTAATATGAATATTGGAATTACTCTCCTAATTTAGTCAGAAAATAATGCATTTCAGACATTCCCTACTTCAATATTGTTTTGGATCAAAACTCAGCTTTTAGATTGTTTTTGGTTAGCGTATTTGGTTATTTTTGGCTGTAGTTAGTTATAAATAGCTATTACAGTTAAGCATATCTAAATAAAGCTGAGGGTTCAAACAGGGTGCACAAACCTTTGATAAGGTGAGAAGCAAGTAACACCCATCTCAATTCCTTCTAGCAGAATTACAAAAGACAGAGGGAAGTTTTATCACTTTGCCCAAAGTGCCAGTTATGCCACCAGCAGCAATCTGAGCTCTAGAGTGCCGCAAATTCCTGATGTCCTTCCTCACTCTTGATTCTGATGATGGCAAAAAGTTATTTTACTGAAAAATTATTTGTAAGTGAGCTCAGAATAAAATAAAAAAAACCCCACAAAGAAAAAAACCTCTACATTAATAACCCTGCTCCAGGGGTATCATTGCCAGGGGAGGTGGTGCATGCCAGTGAGCTAGTCTCTGGACTGGTAGCCTAAGGATTTGGATGCCCTTCCCGGCTCTCCTCTCAGAATATTTTTAGTCAGATTCTTCAGCAAAGTCACATACCTTGTTTTAATATTCAACTGAATGATAGAGGATGCTCTTTGACTGTTACCATGAGGAAAACCAGGAGTATTCTGAGGGAATCAGGCCAGATGTGAGGAGGCTGAGCAGAGCCAGCCCCATGGGAACAGCAGCTCTGCAAGACTCTTGAGTGTACAAAACCAACACGTGGCTCTCCTCCCTTCCCAAGCAAGTCTTACGTAAATACTTTACAGAAGTGCCAAATGAGCCACAAGCTGGGCTTACTGTGCTCCCTGCTGAGATGCCCCAGGGACCTGCCATCTGTCCCTATGCATGGCAGCCACCTCCCACCATTCCTTTCTCTTCTTAGGCTCCCTCCCGTGTATGGTATTTTCTGTTACTTCTGCATACAGGTCTCCTTGCTGGAGATAAATGCAACCTACTTTTTCCCCTCACCAAAGCTCACATCTGTGATCTATGATTCTTTACTTTCATAGTGCTCAATGCCTCTATCATTTAATCACAGGTACATAGCTGTACCTCTCCTCTCCCAGGCTCATCTCAGCTGTTGCAGTCCAATTGTAGCTTTCCTACCACTTCTCACCTTCTCGCCAAATTCATTTGGGCTACCTCCAAAAGCAGTTCTTCAGAGGTGCTGCTGTTATCTGTTTCAGATACTGGTGCTTTACAGACTTTCTTTCAGTCTCCAACCTTCCTTATCATGACTAAGTTGATCATGTTTAAATCTGAAACTAGCTGGGTGCATTCTCCCTCTCTCTTCAATAGCTACTCCAGGTCCAGGCACAAGGTCATGCATTGCAACACAGGTTCATGACTTCAAAGTATGGCTGTGAAAGAAAAAAGCATTTTAAGATCTGTTCTTGGAAAAGAATATGGTAAGCAGTCTTATGAAGCTATGTGAGGAGAATCTTTGCCCTGCATCACCTCCCCAGTCAAAATGCAAAAAGGAAGATAAAAACTAGCAATGATCAAACCTGTGAATCCATTCTATTACTGGCAATGAGCTATTAAAGAAGAGTCATGACCGAACTTTTGAAACATCAAGATGTCTATACTATTCCAGCTGAGAGAAAATGTGGGGAAGACCTGGTGCAGGCATCGTCAGAAAGCAGAGAATAAGCTACACAGAAATCTTGTCTGACATCCATGACGATCTCTTGAAAAGTTACTCTGGCTAGGAATTACCCCATTCATTCTGAAGGCTGAGAAAAACATTTCTGCAAAGGCTAAAAGAATTAGAAAGTCGGAATTCCTATGGCAAACAGAAACTCAATAGCAATTTAAAATTGCTTCTTATGTGGTGATCTCATTTCCTTAGGATCAGCTTCTTATTATCCCTCAAAGTATGAGGCATAGTTGCATCTTCCTGAAAGTGAATATTCTGATTGCAGTTAAACAATAGGTTCTGATTAAGGAAAGCTTCATTTGTTATAAATTAATTCTATTTATTCTGTTGCCATGCCCTACTCCTGGGAACATAAATCTGGAATGAGGGGCATTCTTAAGGCTTTAATTTTGAAAAGCTTCAGAGCTGGGGTTAGCGGTCACATTTTACTGTGTGCCTGCAGAGGAAAGAAGAATTGAACAATCCTGTAGGGCTGATGGCAAGGAAACCTTTTCGTATAGCTGAAGTCACTGCAATCAGAGCTAGTGCCATGGTATTTCTACCTCCTTTTTGGAAATGCAGAAAGGATTTCGAATAGCTGGCAATGGTGAATGTTTTGTTGACACCACAAAAAATTCAAGGTGATGCTTAGTTTTACATTAGAACATAACCAGTAAGCTGACAAAGCCTGTATAGGTTCTTTTTAAAGGTGGTGGGAGAATAGAAAAAAATAAATATAAGAATGTAAGTAGCAAGATGTTACCCCATAAACTAAAATTCAGAACTAGTTGTTCCATGCTTCAACATCTAAAGCCTTATTTGCATGTCTGCAAACTCATTAATAGCATCTTTGACCATTGGTTTTTAGTATTGTAGCTTTAAGTGACAAGTAGGCCAAACGTAGAAGATAAATTCTTGCAAGTAAGGCATGCCAAAGTATAGAAGGAGGCTGTTCAGCAAATCATACATTTACCTTACAAGGTTTAAAATCTGAAGGGGAAGTTTTCAGGAAATAAATTTTTTTGATCTGCCCTAGTTTGAAGCTTCAGAGCATCCTGGTTCAAACCTGACAACTCTTTCTCAACTGAAGAAGTCAAAACAATGGGATTTTTCAAAGGCTATCTGTATATAGCAGCTGTTCTGATCAAGCAAGAATGGAAAAACATTGCAGACTACCACTGAAAGCCTCCTGGTATTCTTTGCCTTGCATTGGTACACGGGTAAATAATTACTACTGTAAAGAGATGAGTATTTTTCATTTTGTCAAGTTGGTAACAAACAGTGGAAACAACTCAAGTACCACAATAAGCAATTCCAAATTCTGCTCGTGGTTCAGGGGACCACATTCATACAGAAAAATTTACTGGGAAGGATTGAAAACCAAATGAGTTGAAGGCTTACGCATCTCACCTGGAATCTTTTTGTTCCTTCAGCTCTAGTCGTACGCTTCCTGACCAAACGATTCATCTGGGAATACGACCCGACTCTAGGTAGGTTGCATTTTATTGTCTACACATGATTTACTGTATGTAATACCGTGGCTACTGAGTTAAAATACCAAGCCTCAGTCAGTCTATGCATGTGCCATAAAACCTTCACTGTGGCCATTTAAACCTGGAACAAATTATTACCTAAGATGGCAGAATACAGAACCAGTAACACACTCAGATGAAATCAGAATTAATATTCCAATCAATATTAACATTTCTGCCTAGAGAGCAATCAGTGGGAATTTTGCCATCAGAAGTAGTTGTGTTAGTATTGCACTGTGAAAATTATTTAGTGTGTTTTGTTTAGCTCTCTGCTTGTGGATACATCAGCTGCTAGAGGATAAGGTGGCTAGGATCTAAACCTTCAAAATTCAAGGGAAAAGTAGGTACCTAAAGGCAGTCTACCTCCCTTAAGTTTTGTCTTCACTTTCAAACATCTCACCTTTTGGGTGACCAGACTGGGACATCAGTCTTCTAAGAGCACATACACATCTCCTTCATCACTCCCATTTAGTTGTGTTGGGTCTGGCTACTTAGCAAGAGGAGTTTCTGCCAAGAAGTCATAAAAATGTCGTATTTAGTTTATTTCTTATGTCAAATTTTCAACTACCCGTTAGCCCTCTGATGGAAAGAATCTCCAGATAATTCCTATTTTTAGGAAAGCTTTCACCAAGCTGTAAAAGGCTTGATGGAAATTCAACAGGAAAGGTCATTTTCTCAGGAATGTTAACCATCAGCCTTGACTTGTCCATCATTTCTGTTTAAATGGCAAGTTACTGTCACCCTTTTGGCACGGTGTGTTTATTTTTTGGGAAGTTGCCCAATCTCTGAGGTTAAGTGGTTACCTTCAATTATCAAGGCAAATGAATTTCCATTTTTGATCTTTATAACAAATCACATGGGCAACAGAGTTAGGCAGTCCATTGAACAAGCTCTATGTAGAGCTGCACATTTTAAAAATCTCAATCTTTGTTTCAAACCTTAAATATATGAATTCAGAATGAGTCTTTTAAAATTCCTTTAGTATGTACTGAGACAGGGGATTGGGTTACAGCACATGGATTTCACCAAAATTCTGCAACATTTAAACATTTTTAAATAGAACACAACATGCAAATGGATAAGCAAACTTAGTGTGATGTTAGAAAGCCACCACTTAAGCCACAACCTAGAAGAGTTTCACAAATACAAGTAAAACATCCATGGTGGATTTAATACAGAACTAGAAGTTCATGCTATATTACAGTTTGACTCTGTGAAGAGATTGAACAGAAGCAGCATGAAAACAAGCATTCCTGTGTACCACCTCAGCAGTGGTTGCCAGGAAAGGGGTAGCAGCAGGATGACAATTTGCCTGCCACCAGTGCAGCTTGGCCTGAGGATAGCCTGCAGCATTTACCCTCTCAGCACTGCCACAAAACCAGGAGGGTATAAATGCATAACACCTGCCAGCCAACATGATCTCAGGGATGGTCATAATCTATGGGGATGAGCTTCAAGGTGGAGATGCAAAGACCTTTGTTCAGCCACCTAACCTCTATGGGTAAACTCTTAGTCTGAATGCAGGACTCCCATGGACCCAGTGACCCAGGGCTTCACACCATGAATTAGCATGTCTTTGCCTGATTTGAAAGACTGAGAGATTGTTGTTTGCCATTAAACAAGTGATATTTAATTGATTTTAACATTGGAGATGCTAAATCAGTATAATTCATCAGGGGAACTGGTAAGATTGTTTTCCCCTCAAGGCAAAAAAGGAGGAGGAATCCCAAAGAGTCACCATAGCAGTAGATAGCACTGATGGCCTGCAGAGTAATTCATGGGCAACAGCGTATTACCTTCCTCCATAAGCCATAATAAGCAGGGAGAATCACTAGAATCCAATGTTGAAAGAAGAAAATTCATCTTATCTATGGCTCAGTGGGCGTAAGCGTTGTAGTTTTCTCTGAGAATACATTCAGTTTTCTAGTGTAATTGGGATTGTTTGCTTAGCTAGCAACAGAGGTGGGACAGTACAAGATTTTAAGACACGTTATGAACTGAATTCTGTAGTTTGTTCTGAACGACCACTTTTCATCATTCGGAAGGGCTGCGAATACTCTAAGTAAACTGGTACTCATAAAGATTCACAGGTCAAAGTTGTACAGAAACACCACGCATTCCTTTAAAGATTGAATCTTAAGAGTCTACCTAGTGACCAAAGAGATAGCACTCTTGTTGACCTTCCAGAAAGTCACTTGGTTTTCTCACACTATCCCTAGATGTCTTCTTCTGGCTACACACGTATTTCATAAAGCACTGCTAATCCTTAAAAGGAAAATCTGTCACCGAGCAGACCATCAGAACAGTGCATGACAGACTGGCCTGCTTGTGGAGGCAAAGAGACAGAGAAAGCCCAAGAGTTTAGAGGCTGAGGGAGCTGGGATTGTTTAGCCTGGAGAAGAGGAGGCTCAGGGGAGACCTTATTGCTGTCTACAACTACCTGAGGGGTGGTTGTGGCCAGGAGGAGGTTGCTCTCTTCTCTCAGGCAGCCAGCACCAGGACAAGAGGACACAGCCTACAAAAATAGCACATACAGACACCAGATATCATAGACTGGAATGATAGGGGTTGAAAGGGACCTCTGGAGAATTTCTACTGCAGAGCAGGTTCTCATAGAGCAGATCACACAAGAAAATGTCGAGGTGGGTTTTGAATGTCTCTGGAGACACAGAGTCTATGAGCTTTCTGGGCAGCCTGCTCCAGTGCTCTGTTACCCTCACCATAAAAACGTTTCTTCTTATGCTCAAGTTTAATCGATATTCTAGTTTAAGTCCACTGTCGCTTCTTCTACCACTGAGCGCCACCAAAAAGAGCCAGGTCCCATCATCCTGACAACTGCCCTTTAAGTATTAATAAGCATTTGAAATCTCCCTTCAGTCTTCTCCATTCAAGGCTAAACAGATCCTGATCTCTCAGCCTCTCCTCGAAGGGAAATACTCTAGTCCCTGACCATCCTAGTGGCTCTGCATTGGACTCTTCCAGCAGCTCCCTGTCCCTTTTGAACTGGGGACTCCAGAACTGGATGCAGTATTTCAGATGCAGCCATACCAGGGCAGAGAAGAGCAGAAGGAGAACCTCTCTTGATCTACTAGCCATGCTTTTCTTAATGTACTCCAAGGACCATCGGCCTTCTTAGCCACAAGGGCACATAGCTGGTTCATGGTCATCCTGTGATCCACCAGCACGCCTAGGTCCTTTTTTCCAGAGCTGCTGTCCACCAAATCAGAGTCAGTCTCCAGTCTGTAGTGATCCATGAGGTTGTTCCTCCCCAGATGCAGCACTCTGCAACTGCCCTTGT
>JAOXOE010028652.1:0-15793 GCA_028565055.1 Phoeniculus purpureus
CCTCATCCTATCATCACTGATTTGAGAGAAGAGACCAACACCAGCCTTGCTACAACCTCCTTTTAGGTAGTTGTAGATGGCAATAAGGTCTCCTCTCAGTCTTCTCTTTTCCAGACTAAACAGCACCACATTTAAAGATCCTGCAGCTGGAACCCCACCACATTCCTTCCTGGAATGAGAGGTTCTGACCCCCACCGGCTCCCTCTTAACTTCCCTGAGATTCCCTGTTTAAAGGGACCTCCAAATCAACCAAAAACCTTGATAAATAGTGCTCAGGGACTGGGCACCAGCTCCGTCACTGCTCCGTGTGGTTATGTGACTTAACTGTTGTGGATCCAGGCAACACAGAACATGCTTACTTCTGGTTTTGCATAATACCTTTAATTGAATAATTTAATAATCATGTCCATAAAAGGACAATGAAACTAGTGAAGGTTCTGGAAGACAGTTCTGATGAGGAGCAACTGAGAGAACTGGGGCTATTTAGTCTGGAGAAAATGAGGCTGAAGGGAGACCTTATTACTCTTTACAACTACCTGAAAGGAGGGTGTAGAGAGGTGGAAGTTTGTCTTCCAAGTCACTAGCAATAGGACAAGAGGAAATGGCCTCAAGTTGAGCCAGGGGAGGTTTAGATTGGACATCAGGGAAAATGTCTTCCCTGACAGACTGGTGCAGGATTGCAACAGGCTGCCCAGAGATGGCGTGGAGTCACCGTCCTTGGAGGGGTTCAAAAAACATGTAGATGTGGAACTACAGAACAAGCTTTAGTGGGCAGGATGGGTTTGGGTTAATAGTTGGACTTGATGATCTTGAAGGTCTCTTCTAATCTTAATGATTGTGTGATTTGAAATTAATGTAGTTGTCCATCCATGCAAAGTTTTGGCCTTGTCCTTGCTCCCTTAAAAATCACTGTGTCTGATTATTTGGGATGGTTGGTTGAAAACTAGTTTGCATTTCTGGCACACTCACCGTGGTTATGTGAATTCTGTATAGGGTTTTAATATTTTACTATCAGTACACCATCAGTGATCATGGTTTCACAAAGGTTTTGTAAATGGATATGGAAGTAAAGGGTGCCAGGTGAAGCCACAGAATGATAGATTCATTCAGCTTAGGTATTTGTGTTTTCTTATTTAGTTTGCAGTCCCACACACTTTGCAGTGCCCCTATTAGTTAAGACAACCTGCATGTGATATGCCTGTTTTTCCATGTGGGAGTACAGCATGAGATTTCTTCTAAAACTTACCAGTCCTTCCATAGAAGCCGAAAAACAAATACTGCTCAACTAAATTTGATGCCCAGAGCCCCATCCAACCTGGTCTTGAACATGTCCAGGAGTGGAGCAGCCACAACTTCCCTGGGCAATCTGTCCCAGTGCCTCAGCCCCCTCACGGGGAGGAATTTCTTACTCAGATTTGATATCAATCTCCCCCTCTTTTAGCTTGAACCCATCCCCCTTGTCCTTTCACTAGAATTTCTCATAAAAAAGTCCCTCACCAGCTTTCTTGCAGCCCCCTCAAGTACTGGAAGCTGCTAGAAGGTTTCCTGGAGCCATCTCCTCTGCAGGCTGAACAGCCCCAATTCCCTCAGCATGATAATACTTTACTAAACAATAATTCGGTATGTCTTTGAACAAAACTTCTGCACAATCTCTATCACTTGAAGCCAGCACAAACCCTGGGAGGACAAATTCTTAGTTGTTGCTGCTGAAGAAGCAACCCAGCTCTGTGGACATTTGAGGGAAAAGTCAAGAGAGCAGAGCTGTGTTTTCACATGTTTTGCTACTTGTGTGCTGTGCTGGCACAGTTAATGTGTGGATTTTAAATAATCCAGATTAAGCAGATGAAAATACTGTAATTCTTACAAAGAATGCGTGGCTTACCCATCTGCGCTTACAGAACAGCCCAGTAAGCCTCAGAGAAATGAAGATAACCTCAAACCAGCTAAATATAAGTCTAACTCTCAGAAATATTCAGGTAAAGGCGATAAAAGAGGTGTATTGTTGTTCCCTGCATTACAGATCCTTCACTGAACTGAACTGGAGATTTGTTCATGCTGTTCCTAGCATTAGCTGAAATTCCAGGCTCTGAAGTAAGCGTGATATAGAGACTTGAAATTAGTGATATCACCCCCGTTTGGCAGTTGCTTGTCTCATGGATTTGTGTTTTGTTCGTTGCTTTTTATTTATTTATTTTTAATCAAACACTGAGGTTGCAGTGCCCAGCCCACATGTGCTCTGGAGGCCAGTGAAAGCTCCAGGCGCATCGCTGTCTCACAGCTCATTCTCTCTGTCTTCTGTGGTGTCCCCACTGTTGTCACAGTACATAAGGCTGAGAAGGAGATTGTTGTCTAGGTCTTTCCTCTTTCCTCACAAAAACTGAAGATAACCAAAGCTTGTTAAAAATCTTATCAATGTGAAGCTAGAGAAATCTCAAAGCAGTCATGAGCCTCATGCATTGGTATGTTCGTGATGAGACCTGGCTTCCTTTGTCAGCCTTTTGCAGAATGGGAGATCTCTTAGCTCTGTTTTACATCAGCATCTCTCGAATGCCCTTCTGCAAATGAAGATTGAATTTGGTGAGGCTTGTAAAGTGAATCTGACTCAGCTTGCACCTCACCCATGTTGTGAGCCCATTATAGAATCATTACTCCAGTTATAGCCATGAACGTAAGCAGTGGGCTAGTATTGAAGAGTCCACACTCCCCACAGCATTGTGGCAAGATTTTTAAATGAGGCAGAAGGAAAGAAAAATAAATCTACTGCACTACTGCCTATCAAAAATTCTTTTTTCATAAGTGACTACTTTGGATAAGGCCCCTTGAAGTGTTAGTGCTAAACATTACTGTGCCATCACCTACACAGGCCTGGAACCTGTCTCAGATGCAGACACCTACAATTTCTGTAGATGTGTGTACTACAAAGCACCTGTGCTGAAACAAGGTCAGCAAGTTGTGCATCTTAATACTTGTTTAATTTGAGAGAATAATGGTAGAGCTGCAGTTAAAAAAATAATTGAACACAGAAGTATATTTTCTGCTTTAGTGTTTTCAGTTCTGAAAATCAAATTATTTATTTGTGTTCTACAAAACACAGTTATTTACTGGCCTTGGTTTAAAATCATTGTAGCTGCCTGTGGGATGCACATCTGTGGATGAAGATGTTAGAAATTAGTTTTCTGTACTCTTGTGCAAATACATCTGTGGGAGACTGACTGTTAGAGGATCCTCATGTTTAGAGAAACCCCTGCCTGCTGTACTAAGGCTGTTCTGAATGTGCTACAGGAACTAAAAAAGGATTAGAGGAAGCAGAGGTTTAGTAACTGTCAATAGAGGGTAGAGCCTATATAAATTACATTTGTGGAATCAAATGATTTAATGCTGCTTCAAAACTATGAGTAGTTCCATGCTAGAGAAAAAACAGACCCACACAGAGGACTTGTGGCCAGAGAAAACAGAATAAACCTGGGCAGCAAAGAAATAAGCCAGTAAAGAGTGAAATTTAAGAAAATGGGCAGAAGCAGGGACCAAGGATGCAGATCCTTTGCGGGGGGCATGTCACTCTGTAGGAACCTGTGACAGAGGAAGGGATCCAATGGAATACAGACAGTGAAACTGCCGACTGACAGAACAGCAGGTAACAGCAGGTTTCATTTAGAATTTCTTTATACCCATTTATCTACCAATAGTCAAAGATTTCAAAGCTGTCAGCCACAGTGTGACAGGCTATAGTAATGATATAGAACCTTGGGGATGCATATCCATGCAGTTTTCAGATGATGCAAATCAGTGCTGCTACACACAGTTGAGGAGTTGAATGCAGGTCTGCTTGGGGTGCTCATGCAGGTGTGAAGGACATGGTGAAAACACAGACATCAAGAGAGAAGAAGAGCAAACCAGCCCTTTCTGGTGGCTGCACAGACTCACAAAGGGCCAAGTCAAAATTTCAGTGAGCATCTGAAAAACGAGCTTGCACATCGTTGAGTTACGTCTTGCCATTATAGGAGTAGCTTATTGAATTATTAAATGTCATCTTGCATTTCAGTCTGTCCAGTTTTCTGCTCTGGTTTGCTTTAAAACCAGAAAAATTCACTTAAGTGTTGTAGGTGCTATGGAGACAGTGCTGATGTCAGAAATTGTTTCAGAGGGGGCCTGGAAAAGGGAAACAGACGGCTGTGGTTAGTGCTGGCCCTGGCTGGATGTTGGCGTGCAACAGAGCAGAGGTGTGCAGTATAGAATTGCTGAATTAGCAGGGGATGTGGCAGACTGTGGAGAAGGCTGTAGAACTTGCAGAGGAGCAGAGGCTGTTAGCGTAGCCTTGTTTCTTTGTGTCCATTGTGTCCACATGGAGCTGAGCCACACCGGGTGGCTACCTTAGCTTGGATCAATGGCAGTTCAAGTGACTGGGTTATTTGCAGACTTGGGTCAGATAATGCTGCCTGTTCAACTCTGTGTATGGTGATGTACTCTTCTGGTAATTGAGATGACTTGATCTTCACATACCTTTATTTTCTAGGTGGCTTTTCAACTCACAGTGCTTCTAGGAGGAGCCAGGGGTAAAGAGCCAGTATAGGCAGAACTGGAGGTGCTATTGTTAATGCAATAAACACTTGGGTTCTTTCCTTAATGACCTTAAATGCCATTGCCATTGTTAAGTTGCCACAGTACCTTGCACTGAACTGGAGCAAAACCAGAAACAGAACCTCCAGAAAAGCTTTCCAAATCCCAGACTTTTCCCTGGTTCTGAGAAGCCCTTCCTCTTCAATGAAGCCCAAATACAGTTTGTGCAGTTAACACTGACACAGAACTCTGCTGCTAAGGTCATTTGCTTGGTTCTTGAGTTTGCCACGTGCTCCTTAAGTACACTTGCGTGACAGGGTCTTTCCAGCTACTTTCAGGCAAAGCTGCTTAAGTTGTGGTCTGCTCTGCTTTAGCTATTGCCTCACTTGCTGGTAGTTTTTACTCTGAACTACAAACATGCAGTCCAAGTGACTTGGTTGGTTAATTATTGAACTTTCTAACAAGTCTCTTTTGCTTTACCTTCTATTGTGTTTAGAAGAATTTGCCTCTAAACATCCCTTGAGGTCACCTTCCTTATTTTCAAGTCCATCCTTTTGAAACTCTTCTTTGCTGTGATTTCTATATAGCCTTTACAGTGATTAAACTGCTTACCATGATGTTCAAAATCATCTTGCTACTTGTACTTCCCAGTCACTCAGAGCTGTTGTCTAAAAATAAAATGAAAGATTCTGTAAGCTGTCCAGTGCAGAGATTGTAATTCTTGTCCAAGTATTTAACACAGCGGGGCAGGAATCCAGGCAGGGCCCTGCAATACCAGCTTGAGAGAGGAAAAAAATATGTTTCCAGGTATAAATTATTTTTGTGATGGGAAGGTAAGTGTAAGGTGCCTTCAGGGATCATTTCATCATAATGAAATGTGCATTAGTGCTAACAATATGCAATCATTTCTGAGCAGGCTGACATGTCTACAATGCAAAAAGCATGGGTTTTTTATTATTAATGGTATGTAGGGCACCAGGAGCGATTCCACGGGCCAGAATGGGCTCTGTGACAAGACAATTCTGTGCTAGAAAGCTACAATTATTCTGTAAACTTCAAAATCCAGAATTCAAGATTAGAAGAGGCTGAGAATGTCTGCGTTTGATTGGCTCAGGCTGAAAGCTGCAGAAAAAGCCATTTGCCTTTTATACCTTCTGTCAGATTCAACAGTGCTAACGGAGGGAAGTGTCATCTCCCCAGAGTCTCTTTGCAGACGAAAGTACTATGAGGCAATAATGAAATTCAAAAGAAATTCTTGATTGGAAAAAAAGCAGCGCTTTGCAGATAAATGTTTCTAATGGAGCTATGAGCGACAGTCTTGTGTTTATCTTACTTTGAAAAATACCTTGTGAGTCTCTCTAGCTCTTGGTGATTCAAGACATAAAAGGTTTTATTTATTTTAATTTGTATCATGTTCCTTATAATACACTGAACAGTCCATCGGCAGCCAAAAGTGCTATTAATAAGTCTTTAAGGCTCAACAGAAATATTGTTCATAACTTCAAAAGCCTCAGTTGCTACTGGATGACACATATAAACCAGGAGAGCAGAGAACAATTGCTACGGGTTGCTTAGATGGAAGTAGCGATAGGTACGTAGATGAAAATATGTACAAACTATGAATTTGAGTGTTTGGCAGCAAACAATACCTAGTGAATAGCTAAAACATTTGTGGAATCCTTTGGCGTGACAGCACTGCTTTACATGTGTGAAGATTCTTGATTTCATGGTTTAACACAATTCTGAACCTGGAGAAGATGCATCTGCTGGAGATGATAAGCAGATAGTTCTGAATCCCTTCAGTGTGCAGGTGCTACCTGCTTTGCCATATGCAACTCTTTTGTTGGAGATCTGAATTCCAAAGTAATTTCCTTTGACTGGGTTTCTCTCCTGTCCTGTTTTGATGACTTCTCTATATATGAAATAATAAATTGGCATCTGACCTAGATCTGCCTTTTGCTTTCAGAGTCAACTAGTTGGCCAATAAAAAACCCACAGGTAAGCTGGTGTTGCACTTCAGTGTTCAGAACCAGGAGAATTTACAAATGATTAACAGTCACAAATATTTGTAAAAGCGTTTGTGGCTAGACTGGATTTGTGACCTTTGAGATTTACATGTTCTTGGAAATGTCTGTGGCTCCCAGCAAATGGGAGCTACTTTTGTATGATGAATCTCTTTCATGGTTTTATCAAAAAAATTGGGAGAGAACAGAAAATGCTGTAGAGAGAGGAAAGAGAATGAATGGCAGGGAGTAAGAAACATCTTTAGCATGTGGTAGAGATTTTTTTGTTGTTGTTGCTTCCTGAATATTAGTTCAGTTACAGCCTTCTCTCAAGGCAGTATTTCACATTCATCAACTTCTTGGCCACTGAACCCAGAGGAATTCACCATTGTGTCCTTTACTGCTGGACGTTGAAAAAGTTAAAAAAAAAAAAAGTCACAACCTTTTCATTACTGATCCTAAAGTCCCCAGTGCACTGTTTTAGAATCAGAAATTCAAGTATTTTCAAGCATCAGATCACCATAGGAGTACTTTTCCCTGTGGCAGAGTCTGTCTTTTCTCACTTCAGTGATCACATCTCATGGAACTGACCGATTTCTACTTATTGTTCGACCTGTCTCAATAGCAAAGCAGAATTGACATGAAAGCTTCCTATTTCTAATCCATGTTTCAGAGAGCCTTCTGTGTAGCTTCTTTTCTTCAGTAAATCCTGTTTGAAAGATTTTCCTGGTTTCAGAAATTAGTTCTGCTCTACTGTTCACTTTACAATTCCTCATTTTCCTTTGCTGTAATCAGACTCCTGAAAAAAATCTGTTGTTCTTCAGACAGAAGCAAAATAATTTTAATTGTTGCAGCTTTCTTTCCCTCTTAATTCTGTAATTTAATATCTCTATCAATCATTGGACAAGGGGATCGAGGGCATCCTTGTTCAGTAAACTCCTTCCTGGAAAGGGTCATTAGGCCTTGGAACAGGCTGCCTTCAGAGGAGGTTGAATTGCCATCCCTGGATGTGTTTCAGAGTCGTGGAGATCTGGAGCTTAGGGACAGGGTTTAGCAGTGGCCTTGGGACAGTAGGGTTAATGGTTGGACTTGAGGGTCTTGAAGGTCTCTTCTGCCCTAGACAATTCTATGATTTTATAAAGTGCCTAACATAATTCTGTCATTTTAAGAGTGGAGCTTGTGGGTTATTGACTGTATTTACCACTTCTTGATGTCAGAGGGATGTTGATGTATTGTTCATTCTAGTGCTTATGCTAAAGGCAAAAACTCCAGTAGGTGTCTCAGATGACTGCTGTCCCCCAACAAAGCACAATTGCTTTTGCAGAATATAAATTACTATGGATTTGTTACTCCTCCAGTCTTGTTACTCCTCTAGTTGCTAATCCTGTTATGGACCATGTCTAGCACCAGCAAAACCTGAAGATAGCAACTCCATACTTTTACTTTACAGTTTACATGATCCCAAGACATTTTGCTAACAACAGATACTTCCTGTTCTGTATTTTCTGTTTGGAAAAATTATTGAGAAACTGAAAGAACTTAATCTCTAACTCAGTTTGGATGAGCACTGAAAATGTTAATGCTCAGTTATACCTTCAAACTCGATTTAACTCACATTAGTGTTATTGCTTTTTTGTTTTGGGTAGGATGAAAGGAAAGTACTCTGAAAATGGTGTATGTGTAGATATAATGTGAGTTTAAAAGGAGTACATGGACTGGCAAAGCAACACCAACCATTGATGCAAATTCAGCAGTGATGCTGATTTTGACTGGTTTGATCCAAAGACTTGAAATTTCCCACTATGAAACCTTTCTTTCTTTTTAAGGATCAACAAGTGAGATAGTAGGATTTTAGCACTGGGTTTCAGAGCTGTGGGAGATGTGCACGTTCAGTATAATGAGTATGTGAGAGATTGATTTATGCCTGTTGATATGGATTATTCATATGCAGTTAAATACATAACAAAGAATCAATTCCGGATGGTTTTTCTGGTTTGGTGGTTTGTTTGGGGGTTTTTTCCTCTCTTTCCACAAGACTTGTTTGTGTAAGTTGCATAGAACTTGCTGAAAATACACATACCTCCACATGTGTATAAATGTATGTGTGTGTATATATACACACATACAGACAGTGCATTGGTTATGCTGTAGGATTCTTCTTGTTTTCATCTTCTAAACACTGTAAATAGCACTGGAGTTAGGTTCCAGTCTTCCTTCAAAGGCCCAAGGAGCCAGGATTCGTTCTCTTTCTCCAAAACCCAAACCAGGCTCTTATTTTAAGACTGCTAAGTTGTCTGACCTAGACACTGTTCTTCCCTTGCCCAGAGTGATGGAATTTCAGATGCAGGGTGTTTGAAAGAATTAGGAACCTTAGGGTGAGAGACCAGACTTTGCAGAACTTGGGAATCGAGTGTTTGATTTTTTTTACTTACATTTTGTGAACAAACAAAAAGGTCTAGTCCAACTATCACTGAGGAGTTGGGCTTTTGCATTCCAAACAGTAAACTGGTAGTGTTGCAGTGCACTGTGGAAATGTGCTCTGACGCATGGTTATCCATCGGGGCAAGTCTGTGATCCCGTAATAAGAAGTACAAAGATGAATGTTTTATCATAACAAGGTAGCTTTTACAATTACATATGTAATGAGAGAGGGAGCAAGGGGATTGTAAAGTCTCCATCTTTTTATAATTAATATGGAACTCAGATGACTTAAAAATTAAGAACATTATTGTTCTGGAAAAATTAGCTGTCTTAGGTTTCATTTTTTTCCCTCATCATGGCTTGTTAATGAAGAAAATCCTTTCCATTGCTTTTTTGTACAAAATGCTATTGAAGAAGGACAGAGAGTGCTCTTTATCGCCTAGATGATGCTTGATCCTACCAACAACCATGCAGGACAATTTTATCTCTGCAGTGAAATGTTTGCAGCTTACGCCCTAGTTCCTTCACTGTGGCTCATAACTGTGAGTTTGCTCCTTTAAATGAATGGTTAGTTGGTTCTTTGTATTCTGCTCCTGAAAAATTACTTTCAAGAAAGGAAGAACACACAAGGTCTGCCTGACTCTGCTCTCTGTCCTGCTCTTACCCACTCCAGAATCATTTTTGAGAAGAGTACAGGTTCACAGAAATGGTCGCTATAGCGATGGTTATTCCACAGGTCAATACTGTTTTCCTCAGTAATTTGCAGTCAGGAATGGTGGGGAAGTTGTGCCGTCATCTCTTCATTGCTTCCAATTGATTCCAGTCAGAGCAGGTTTGGCCTGAAAACTAGGTAAGAGTACAATAAGAAAATCTATCCCTGGTGGTCAGAGTTATTGTCTGGTGCTACTCCAACACCAGCTCCTGATGCCTTTCTGGGACGCTGATTTAACAGTGCAGCCTTTACACTGTGGTAACAGTTACTTAAAGCTACAAGATAGAATTATAGATCTGGTGATGTTTTATTTAGACAGTAACAGAACCGTTAATTCTGTTAGATGCAGTAACACCGCTAACAGGCTGCCACGTCTTCTGTGGGCATCTCCTTGAAATGGTGAAAGATCAATAGGTCTGGAAGGTCAGCAAGTGGGCAGTTGAAAAAAGACAGGAACTGACTTGTGTTGAACAAGGGTGATGGAAAGGAGGGAGAAGATGATTAGCTGCCCAGCAGCAGAGCTTATCCAGGACACAACACTCATGCAGCTAATCCATATAAACCTATTATAGCTAGCATCTGACAGTGGGGGGAAAGCCATGCTCCTCAAACCTGCGACAAAGAAGACCACCTAGTTGTGAATGTGGGTACGTTGCAGTCAGGCTGAGGGCAAACATTAAGTTTTTGATGACTTCAGGAAGCTTCATAAAGTCCCTTAAAGCATTGGTAAGGAAGAAGAAATAGAAAATTAAGTCAATTCTTCAAATGCTTTACCAGCATTTTTTTAAACACTCCATACGTAGGTCACTGTAAGTAAAGAAAATAAAACATGGCACCAAGTTTTCCCTTGGATTGAACCATAAATAAAATGTTAAATATTGTCACAAAAGGCCTGTAATACTCACAGGCAATATTTAGTAAATCAGTGAAGACGCTGACCTCATCCCATAAAGTATTGTTGTGCAGTGTAATGGGAAAATGATTTAGAGAACAGCCCTAAACGTAGCCAAACTGATGGGTGCTTTGTTCATCCACTGTTCTGCACTTGACTCATGTGGTGCCTCTCGTTTTGTCAAACAAACAAACACTCTGGAGCTGCTTTCAAGCTTATTGCCTTCCCTTGCTTAACCAGTGTCAGGAAAAAACCCAAACATAGTGTCTGTTTCTCATTGACAGAATTAATAAAATAAATTGCTGACAGGATACAGAACCAGCATCATTCCAGAGCTGCTGTTACGCATTGTTCTTCCCCAGCAGTGGAAGAGACAAGTACAACTTGATGCCCTCCAGCAACCCTCAAGGGGAATTCCCTCAAGTAATGCTGTCAGTTTGCTAATTAGATCTGAAGTTTATATCAGAAGTTCTAATATAAATATGTAGCTTTTGCTATCACTTAAAAGAAAACAAGAGTTGGATGCTGGAGTTGCTAGATTTATGTCAGTTACCCATTTGAGTTCAGAGACTCATTTCTTGGTCACCCCCCCCACTGTTACTCTTCACTGAGGGATGCAAAGGTGTGTTGAATGCATCCTTTGTAGCATCATTTTCTTCCCTTTACTGCCTTACTCTGTGATGCTGGGTTAAACACTTTGGAGCCTAGTTTCAGCCATCTGTTAAATAGGCTTAATGTTAAATGATGGAGCTGGCTGGCTGTCCCAACCAGCAGATAATCTTTTGAATGGGCATGGGCCAAAAAATGAGAAGTGCAGCATGGTGGTGTTAGAGACTTTTGAGAGTTTTTGTTGTAACTGAACAACCCCCCCAAACCCCACCACATGTGGGGCTGAAGATGAAACCAGCTCAAGTTACTTAGTGTTTTATCATGAAGTTGTTTTTTATGGAGTCAGGTACAAACACTGGGAGGTGGATATGAAGCAGCTTCCACTTGGAATTTTATTTGAGTAGAGACTTTGAGGTAATTATTATAAAATGACTGGAGATGTTATGGGGAAATAGTTCCATGCAAAGTGCAGCTTTGGATTTACTGCCTTCTTACTAATAAAATGTAATTACTGTCTTGCTATAGTAAAATAGTACTTAAAATGTATCTCGTTTGTAGCAGAGAATTAACATTTCTTGAGAGCAGATATTCATGTTAGAAAGAGCGTTCAGAGAGTTGAAGCTGTGCAGGATCATTTTTCTCCCATTTTCTTGTTACCACAGTAATTAGTCACAATGCTAAGCAGCACAATGGAAAATACATTTTCCTTAATAGAATATTTTACAGGCACTGCTGGACATGTAGGGGCTTCTTCCATATTTTTCTTTCCTGTGACATTCTCTTCATGGCTATATCTTCTACAAGAAAGACTTTTTTTTTCCGTTCCTAAGATAGCCACATGTTGGTTGAGGTTTGGACCGTTTCTGGTACAAAGGTGATTGCTCACCCTGGGCATGGTTTCGGGTGTTTTATAAAGGTGATTATTTGGAAACATGGTTTAGTGGGCATGGTAGGGTTGGGTCAAGACTTCATCTTGGAGGTCTCTTCAACCTTAATGATTCTGTGATTCTAATGTGTGGCTGAATAAAATGCAGGGGTGCTTATTTCCTGCTCTGTTTATTTGTTTGTTCCTGTGTTTGCTACAGCAGGTACTACTGTTCAGTTCCAGTCATAGGCAAAATTCAGCTGGTAGACTTAGAGCTGAGAGATTGCAGTTAAATACATTCTTTACACAATTATCTAAACTCCTAATTTGTATTCTAAACATTTTATTTTTTTTGCATTAATTTTTGATACACATTAGAATTCAGAGAGCAAATTCAAACTGAGTGGGGAACTTCAGGACATTTTTGTATGCTGAGGAAAGTGACTTTAGTCTTTTTGATGTGAGAGGAAAAAAGTTCTACAGTCCAAAATGAACTGCATGGAAAACTACTTCTGAAGCTGCAAGTAAAGAAGATATTTAAGGTTTTGTTCATGGAAAATACCGTACATCTTCCACTCCTTTGCTTCATGTGTATAATATACAGTCTGACTTGAAGGTCTTGCTTGGGGTGGAACAGTTTCTTATAGAGTATACAAAGCTTAACATTATCGTCTGGCACATCCTGCTGAAGGACCTGGGAAGCATCAGAAGTTTGGTTTCTCAGGCTGAAATTTCTCCTGTTTCTTGCTTTGTTTGCATGAAGGATGACACAGCACACGCTAAACGTGTTGTGTGTGATCCCTCGTAGCTGCAATCATTGTCCTTTACTGTAGGGTTTCTGCACCTTCTTCTGTCCAAACTGATCTTACTCATTGCAGAAAAGTGCAAAGATAAATAACTCTGTGAGTCACACTACAATATTGAAAGGGAAATCCGTATGGGCTGTTTTGCAATGTGATCACCAAAGCTTTTCTTTACTAAAAAATAGGAGTAATATGTGAATATTCATTACATCTTCATTCCTCCCTCCCATTGTACCATCTTTGTGAACGTGTGTGTTGCAAGGGAAGTGTGGAGAGAAGGTTTTGACTTGTTTTAAATCCAGTTGTGTGATCTTTTCATGGACCAAATTCTGCATCATCTTCTTCAAAGGTTTCTTCTAAGGAGCTGGCCAAGACCTGGGCACTGAAGAGATGAAACAACAGCAGCAGCTCCTGTTCTCATACCTATTAACACTGGTAGAAAGTGGTCCCTTTAGTGAGAAGAAAGATTGGGGCTGATAACTTCTGGTTATAACTTTTCAGCTTGCAGCGAGAGAATGAGTGCAGATATTTAGTCTAAAATTCTACAGAAATGGAGATTAACGAGAACAGAATGCTCAGTCCCTGTCAGGCAGCTGATGCTATTTCTTTGCTGTCTTTTCTGCATCTGATTCTTAAAATGCTGCAGGGAAGGTTCAGAGCTTTGGTAGTTTTCCAAGCAAGAGGCTGTACCGAAGCAGTTCCTTAGCTTTGTGAGCCCATGTTTCAGGGTGGTGGATTCTCTTGTTTTACACTGTTAGGCGGAGGTTTGTTGTTCAGACTCAGCCCAAGTAGGAAGGCAAAAGAGTTCTCATTATGTAACTTCTTTTGTAATTTCTCTATCTCTGTGAAATGTAACTTCACGAAACTGGCAGCCGCCTAGAAAAAAAATTATATACAGAGGTTCTTTGTTATTTTAATTCGGTAACAGACAACTGGATTATTTTAGACACGTAGGAGCCAATTTAAAATAGAAAACTAATAAGTGCTTTCCATTAAATCGAATGATATTTATTGACTGATAGCTGTGTGTGAATTCTTACATTTCTAAAGAGAAGAAAAACCTTTAGTGCTTTCAGATATTAAAGAAAAATGTTCAATAACCTTCATTTGTTTGACTCAAAGTTGGCTCTTTTTATCACCGATTTGCCGTCTTACTTTTGAAAAGCCCATTGTTTGCTTCTGAAAGGTTCTTAATAGAGCTTTAACAGGAGACTAAATGTGAACAGCCACAAGTATTTGAAGATAAAATTTAGTCTCACTCTGGATTGCTGAAATTTTCATCTGGTGAACTGCAGCAAGAAACTTGAAGATCTGTTTCCCTCTCCCTCTTGTACAACTTTAGCCTTTGAATTTATTCCCTGCTAGCAAAATCCTTCTTTGATTTGCTGCCGATTCCCTATCTGCATCATTATTATTTGTGTATTATCCACATACTTCTGCATCTATTTTAGGCAATCTAATTTCTTTTGACCTGTAGGGAGGCAAGTTGCAGACTTAGATGCTTTACACACAGACTGTTCTAAAAATGGTTCAAATATTACATTTTGTAATTCTTGTATTAAATTCTGTATGATGAAAAGGGTATTTACTGCTGCCTCAGTAATTCTGACTGATAAGACATTAAGAAACTATAGTCATGCAGAAAAAGAGAGGTCTCAAAGAAAGTTTGAAACACCAAGCTCTTGTTTAGGCATGGAGAGTTCTTTCCCTTTTTATGTAACAGTGCATGGAGAACCAGCCTGGGAACCAGTCTGAGGTAACTGGTATTTTTCTTCCCCCCTGCAGAAACTGTACTTTTGTTTTATTCATAAATGTGGAAAACACGGATAAGCACTTTTCTTGATGGCCCTAGCTAATAGTTTAAAGAAAGAGGAGCTAATGTCCCAGTTCCCTGCTAGCCTGGGGATCAGAAATCCTGTAATCATTCCGTTGTGAACTGTGCCCAAACCAATAGCTCAGCCCACTGAGGATTTTCTGAATCAACCTGGATCACGTGAATCCGGCTCCGGTTTCTTTGACCTATGAACCTGGTACTGAGTTTTGCTTCTGCCATGCCAGCTTGAGAGCCTGTGTATGCATTTATATATATCCTCGCTCTCATTAAAGAAAGGATTTGAGACTCGATAAAACCCTGAATAACCTGGTAACCTGGTGGCTGACCCTGCATGGAGCCGGAGGTTGGAGTACAGGCTTCCTGAGATCCCTGCCAAGCTGATTTTCCAGTGATCATGTGAGGATGGAGAGACCGCTAAGAACTCTGAAATTCTAACGTGTGGTGAAACACCTTCATTAATCTGAAAATGAGCAAAGTCGGGTTTTTTTAACAATAATTCTTAGGTGAGTTATGCAAAGTAAAGGAAGTTACTTAATTCAGGCAGGCACAGCATCTTCTCTACAGAGCTGGTGCTAAACAATCTTGATGCTTCACCTTAATCGTGGAGGTAAGTGGTTATGAGTAATGCAATTGTGAGAACACAGAGTAGTAATGGGGCTCGTTAGGATGCTACAGTTGTTGTTTTATGGCAGAAATTTGATACATGGACAGAACACCCTGCGTTCCCATCTATGGATGAGCAGTGTTAAGGTGTTTGCATCTCTTCTGTATTCCAGGCAAATAAACTTGGTTTTTAATTTTTCCCTGAAGAGTCTGAAACCTCTGTGTAAATTAAAAATCCAGTTATGCAAACTCTGAATTATAATCATCAGATCATACTTAACAATGAGGCAGACAAAAGAAATGGACCTTCCTGATGTTTTATTCACTACGTATAACCCCTGAATGTAAAAATATTAATTAATTGAAAACAAAATAATGTGCCAAATAGGGGTGTTTTCCATTAATTAAGAAAAAGCAATTTTGACTCAAAATTAATGTAGCTTTACATTTTGATGTTTTTATGTTGAAATATTTACAGTTTTCATTAAAAATCC
>JAOXOE010028653.1:0-15792 GCA_028565055.1 Phoeniculus purpureus
TGGAACCTCCTCTGTTCCAGCTCACACCCATTGCCCCTTGTCCTATCACTAGATGCCACTGAGCAGAGCCTGGCTCCTACTAATGATGTTGTTCCCAACTTTTCCATATTTATGAACATTAATGAGGTCACCCCTCAGTCTCCTTGTTTCCAAACTCAAGAGACCCAGGTCCCTCAACATTTTCTCATAAGGGAGATGTTCTACATCCTTCATCTTTGTGGCTTGGTTTGAAAACAGAGACAGGCTTCTATTATTCCTTTTGGCTCAGCTTTGGCAATAAAAGATGGAAAAAATAGCTATTTTTTGAAAACCTCTATTTCTATGTACTGTAGGAACATAAAAACACAGAACCCGTGCACGATCATATCGATTATTGGCTTAATTCCTGAATTTCTCATCTGCTGGAACAGGGGAGTATTAGAAATCATCACCAGCAAATGGGGCAGTGTATCTTCGGTTCTTCTGGTATAATGCAAATGTAAGAATCATAGGCAGCTCTCCTTGTTTGTGGTGTTTGTAGGAATCTGAGCTGGAAATGCCCAGCATCATGTAAAGCAGAACAGCCAGGAACTCTGTGCAACAAGTAGATAAGAAGAGAAAATTTGTGATGAGTGCAGGCTGCCAGTATTGGAAAAGTAAGAGCTTATCTTCCAAGCAGAAACCATGTGGCTGCAGGAGGGGGTTGATGTGTCCCATCTGTTTTGATGGAGGTCTGTATCCAACGTGAAGACTGGAAATCTACCCAGAGGTTGCTCACATCGAAGGATACTGAAGTGCAATAATGAACTGAACAGGAAAACTTCTGTTTAGAATTGTTTTAGGTCAAAACAAATCTTTAAAATCAGGAAGGAGGGTTGGACTAGATGATCTTCCCAGGTCCCTTCCAACTCCTAACATCTGTGATTCTTTGATTCTGTGATCAAATCCAACAACTAACCTAACTCTACCAAGTCCACCACTAAACCATGTCCTTAAGCACCGTACCATAGAAAGGCCTGGGTTGGAAGGGACCTCCAAAGGTCTGCAAGTCATCAACGTTGCTTTAAAACAATTAATAATAAAAATAACTTAACTATTAAAGAAGGAAGACAAGTGGGAATGAGTTCCGAATAGATTAGTACTGCTACTCTGATAGCTGCTGTGATTTGTATCTGGAGGTGCCTCCCTTGAGATCAACTGTGTAGTAAACAACTCTGAATGGCATCTTGGATTTTGAATGCAACACTCTCCTCTTCCCCTTGACCCCATGCCTTTGCTTATGCACAGAGTCTCTGCTGGATAATGTCATCTGCAGCATCCCTCTGCCATCTCTTTGTCAGTTCTTTTTTCTCAGGACAATTTCCTTTATTTTGCTAAACATCCATTTTTTTCACTGTAGTTTTTGGGCAGTGAGTGGTTTCCTTCCAATTCTACCATAACTCCAAACTACAAGCCCAGACAGCACGGAAAAACTAGAAAGGAGGAGACTGGTTTTGGAGTGTTTAGGAAGAAGTCGATCTAGGTGACCCTGCTGTGGCAGGGGGATTGGACTGGATGATCTTTTGAGGTCCCTTCCAATCCGTAATGATTCTGTGATTCTATAAGTTCTACTAAGAGAGTGGTTGGGCACTGGAACAGGCTGCCCAGGGAGGTGGTGGAGTCCTCAGTGATCCTGCTGTGGCAGGGGGATTGGACTAGATGATCTTTCGAGGTCCCTTTCAATCTCTAATGGCTCTATGATTCTATGATTCATCCTTAGAGATGTTTAAAAAACAAGTAGACACAGCACTCGAGGCCATGGTCTAGGGGTTAGGGAGGTGTGGGATGAGGGTTGGACTAGATGATCCTGGAGGTCCTTTCTAGCCATAATGATTCTATGGTTCTTACCTCTGCAGTAAGATTGTGTTACCATAAAGGTTTGGAAAACAACAGAGGAATCCAATAAAAACTGGGTGATGGCATCGCAAGCCCCTGTCAAAGAACAGAATTACTCTTTCAGACCCACACTCCACATCAATGCACATTTTGAGCTGAATTTCATGTTTACAGAGACTGACTGAAGCTCTCCTATCGCCATCACAGCTAATTTCAATGGGAATACAATTTTTCCTTAATTAAGCCAGGCATAACAGCTCATGGCAATTTGGTTTAACTGGATAATTTGTTATCAAATCCTTTAACAGTTCATGCTGAACTTTCTGTCGTTACTTGCTGCTTCTCTCAATCTTTATTATGACCAACCCCTTACAAATGCCTAGGTAGGAAAAAAAAGAAAACCCCAAAGAAGAGCCCATTAATCCTTTCATGGAAAGACCGCCGGTACCAGATTAAGTCAAGCTGGCATCTGAAACTATTCTTCTCTTTATGACACATAGTAAGTGGTGGGTAATCCACATCTTAATCTCCTTGTTGCACAGCTTGGTTTATGGTAACCGATACTCCTGTGACTGCTGCAGGCTCCTATTGTGTTACCTGCAGCGGTCAGCTCTTCTTCCTGTTTGTTCCCACTGGAATGTCTGATAAAGGCACCCTTGAAGTTGACCACAGTCCCTTGGACAAAAAAAAATGCTTTTCAGGGAAAATGTGATTTCTTTAAAGCGCCTTTTACGTTGCTTTTGGGTTTTCCCCTGGGCAAAGTCTCCCACGTTTCTGTCTATCCAGCAAGACAGGAATTTCCCTGCTATTTAAAAGAGAAAAATCTCCTTCAAATCCACTATTCCCAGAATTTTTATATTTAGTCTTTCTCTGAACTGAAATTATACTCGATGGCAGTGCCTAAGTACAAAGAACACAAATAAAAACTGTGAGAAGTAAAATTTAATTAGACTACTATATTAAAAATAAAAGTAATTTTAACCTTGAACAGCTGTTTCATTCAGCTGTCTCTGGAAGAGAAGAGATGGCATATTTGGGACAGTTTTCCTAAGGAAAATTTGAAACTAACAAAAAATACCTCACATTCCCCCCCAGCAGAAGCAGATATTTGCTACAGTCATCATTTCAGAGATGAAGAAACTGAGGCAAGGTGATATCACAGCTCCTGCCTGAACTCCATCTCCGTTTGCTGCTCCTCAAGGCAGAGAAAAAAAAACTGAAGGGTTTTAACAAAAAGCTGCAAGAGTCACTCAGCTCCTCATTTTTAGTGTTTTATGACACAAGAACTCTCCTTTTCTTCTCCTAAAACATGGATACCAGTTCTTTCCTGCTGTGGCAGGGGGGTTGGACTGGATGATCTTCTGAGGTCCCTTCCAATCCCTAATGTTCTGTGACTCTGTCCTTACTAGACTAAGCAAATTTTGATAAATATTATTAAAGAGGGTAATTTTAATAAATTTAATAAATATTATTAAGGAGGAGTAATTAGTTCCTTTAATTGGGAGTAATTCTGGAAAGCACATCAGAAAATTTATTGTCATGGATAAATAACCTCCATTCCTGTTTTAAGAGCAATTACGCCCCGTTGCTCTTACGTTACCTGAAGCACCGCAGGTTTTACAGCACTGATGCTGCAAATGCAGCAGCTCTCTAGAGTCATGTCAGGGGATGCTAAGATGATGCTTGAGTCACTGATGGGGTTTTACTGGAGAAGAGTCTACTTCTACTATGCTGCAAACCTTGTTCAGGTCCTCCTTCTTGTGGTGAGTGGCAGCAGCCTTGAGGTTGATGCTACAAAGGAGCAGGAGCATGGAGAGAGCAGCAAATTTTGTTCTAGACATCACAGAACATTAGGAATTAGAAGGGGTATCAAAAGATTGTCTAGTCCAATCTCCCCAACATGGCAGGATCCCCTAGATCCAGTCACACAGGAACATGGCCAGGCAGGTTTTAAATGTCTCCAGAGAAGGAGACTCCACAACCCCCCTGGGCAGCCCCTTCCAGTGCTCTGTCACCCTCACTGGGAAGAAGTTCCTTCTCAGATTGATGTGGAACCTCCTGTGTTCCAGCTCACACCCCTTGTCCTATCATTTGGTGCCACTGAGCAGAGCCTGGCTCCATCCTCCTGACACCCACCCTTCACATATTTACCAACATGAATGGGGTCACATCTCAGTCTCTGTTTCTCCAAGCTCAAGAGACCAGCTCCCTCAGCCTTGCCTCATCAGGGAGGGGTTCTACTCCCTTCATCATCTCTGTGGCTCTGCACTGGACTCTGTCAAGCAGTTCTGTGTCTTTGAACATGTGGGGAATGGCCATGAATTTCAATTTCCATGCTGACCTAGCCAGGCTAAGACAGTTAATTGCTACTGAGGTGTTTATGCTTCTCATGAAAACAACAAACAAACCCCCAATCATTTGGTTAAGATGCCTGAATTCCCAAAAACACTCCTTTTCAAGCAGAGCAGGTCTGGATGAAGCAAAATATTTTACCTTAAACCAAAAATCATCCTTACACCTGGCTGAATAGAGTGGGGCCATAATTTGTGTTCAAATGTCTTCTGAACACTGAATCACAGAACATGAGGGATTGGAAGGGAACTCAAAAGATGATCTAGTCCAATCCCCCCGCCACAGCAGGATCAGTTGTAGGACTGATTTGGAAATGCTAAAATGAAGCATTTCCAAAGACTGTGTGAATTGGGACCTCTGGAATATAGCAATTTCTAAATCAAGCAGTGAGAACAGATCCAAGACACACTGAGTTGCAGATTTGGGAGCTTAGGAAGGTTTCTATAAAAAACTCAGCGCCTTGATTTGTGTCCGACTACTTTAAAGTTCACCTCTTTCTTATCTGAACTTTGCTAGATGCAGTAATTTTCTTCGCACTCAGGCTGGATTGGTTCTGCTTGTTCAGATCTCATTAATTACAGGAAACTGGACTCATACTCACGTATCCCATTCACCCGTCCTGCCCTTAGGGCAGTCAATTTATCTGGCATTTAATGAGGAGTTTTAGATTCTGCAAGTTATCAGAAGTGGGCTCTGGAAGTGTTAGCTTGTGAATTCTGAATAAATGGGCATCTCTGGGACCTGTTTCAAAACAGACAGCTCCTCAGAAGGTGTTAAATGAGACTAAAGTGCTGCCCAGCCTTATACCAACAGAGCTTTTTTTGGGTATCTTCACAATATTGCCGCTATCAGCTCTAACGTCTTTCATTCTTGTGAGAACTTCGTATCTGCCGAGGTATTTTTGTGCATTTAATTACCCAGCTTTTGGGGGGAAAGTGTCATTATTTTGTATCCCCAGCCTGCAAGCTTGGAGGGGGCTTCATTTAGCAGCACTTCCAGCAATAACACTGAACTATTGTCGCTGCAGGTTATTTGATATCTATCAGCATGAGCTCAGGTCCAGAGGTAAATGAAGGCCATGGCAATCTCAAATACACATCACAATCTCTTTGAGGTGCATATGACGTGTCTATTAAGCGTATTATCACCATGGCAGACTCTTGGATTCAAAATGAATTTCAGTATAAAAAAACCTCCCCCTTTGACTGTGATACCTGCAGCGGTTGGCTCTGTGTCCTTTCATCATGCATGGTCTTGGAGAACCATCTGGAGACAAATGTCTTGGATGCAGAGGCAACAGCAGTTGATCAACAGTTTCATAGTGAATCATAATGTCATTGCTTTTTATCTCCTTAATTTATCTGTTTATCACAGAATCACAGAACATTAGGGACCCCAAATCCCCACCCAGTCCAATCCCCCTGACACAGCAGGATCACCTAGTTCAAGTTGCACAGGAACATATCCAGGCAGGTTTTAAACATCTCCAGAGAAGGAGACTCCACAACCCCCCTGTGCAGCCTGTTCCAGTGCTCCGTCACCTTTACTGTGAAGAAGTTCTGCTGGTGGTAGAGTCCTCATCTCTGGATGAGTTTAAAAGATGCTTAGATGTGGTGTTGGGGGATCTGGTTTAGAGGTGAACTTGTAGAGTAGGAATGATCCCATGATTTACTGTAGACAGGTAGCTATGTTCAGACACTTCATTCGTCTGGGGAAGGTATAAGAGGCTCACTGTGCTCACTATATTCAGCTTTTCCTCACCCTACAGACAGAAGGGCAAGATTTCTTATTTTGATGGAGTGAAGTCCATGCCTTTCACAGAATAGCAGAACATTAGAGATTAGAAGGGACCTCAAAAGATCATCCAGTCCAATCCCCCTGCCACAGCAGGATCCCATAGACCAAGTCGCACAGGAACATACCCACGCGGGTTTTCTCCTCTATCTTCTATTAAACACATTAACTGAGGAGAGGGATGCAGGAGCATCATTTATTTCTTCCTTACACGTCCTAGATAAATGGTAGGATGTTTTCTCTTCTCTAGAAGAAGCATTAAAAAAAAATATTGATAGAATATTTAAAAAATATGTTAGCTGTGGGGCACAACCCTCTGTTGTAATGCCCATGATCACACACTATGGGTTTGTTCCCAGTTAAATTAGCACAGGACTCAGCGCAGCTTGTTACATCATGTTGTAACTGAGAGGTTCAGCAGACTTTACTACAGTCCTATAGTTTAAATAAGAAAATACTGTTATAATATATATTATACATAAATATGTATGTATATAGTTCATATATATAAATCTATAAATCTAAATCCATATATAAAATATATATGTTTCTATGTATAAATATATATTAAATATATTTTTAAATATTTAAATATATTAAAAACTATATATAACTATATAAAATATACCTGTATACACTATATAGACTAATTAATTGTAAAGCAGCCTCTCTGGAGCAAACTCAAGCCTGAAATCCTGTCTGATGCACTCTGTACAATTCCAGGGTAAAAGATTCGTTGCAAATAGACGGCTGTAGATGTGTTTTATTTTTCTTCTGGAAGAGGAGAATTCAGGCTTCGCCTCAGCCCTGTGCTAGGAAGAAGATTGCCATCTATAGATAACTATCCCCAACTGCATGTCCTCACATCAGCAGGGGAGAAGAGAAAGAAGGTCAGTGGGGAGGGAGGTGGTGATGGGATTCCTAGGGGGGCGGTGTAAAAATAGACTGTGGTCTTGTGTCAGTGACTTGAACATCTTCCTAGTGAGGGTGACAGCACTGGAAGGGGCTGCCCAGGGGGGTTGTGGAGTCTCCTTCTCTGGAGACATTTCAAACCCACCTGGATATGTTCCTGTGCGACTGAATGTTGTTTCAAATGTTTTAAGTGTCGTCTAGTGGTAGAACAAGGGGCGATGGGTGTCAGCTGGAACAGAGGAGGTTCCACATCAGTCTGAGAAGGAACTTCTTCACAGTAAGAGTGACACAGCACTGGAAGGAGCTGTCCAGGGGGCTTGTGGAGTCTCCATCTCTAGAGACATTTAAAACCCACCTGGATATGTTCCTGTGTGACTTGATCTGGGGGATCCTGCTCTGGCAGGGGGATTGGACTGGATGATCTTTCAATGTCCCTTCCAATCCCTGATGTTCTGTGATTCTGTGATTCTGTTATTCTGCAATGCAGAATAAAGCTACAGAATAAACCAGGCAGTTTAAATTAAAAACCTACAGAAAATATAATCTATTGCGCTAGCTATGCAACTGCCAATCCAGGAGTATTTCTAGTAACATGCAAACACACTCCTGTACTGTTTCCAAGTGCTTTGTGCTTTCTTCTTGTGTAGAAAATATTTTTAAAAAGCCCCAAAACCTAAAAAAATTTCGGTTCTCATCCACATCCAATTTAGTGAGGAAAAAGCCAAATATTAAGGATGTCATTGGGCATCACAGAATGACAGAACATTAGGGATTGGAAGTGACCTCGAAAGATCATCCAGTCCAATCCCCCTGCCACAGCAGGATTGCCTAGATCAAGTCACACAGGAACATGTCCGGGTGGGATTAGATGTCCTGCAGGTGTAACCCTCAGGCAGAAATAACAACAGTCCAAAGATGGGAATTTTGACAAAAATAGTCCAGGTTGCTCCAAGGAAATGAGAGAGGAAACAACGTAGTTAAATCTACACTCAGACATAATGAGTGCGAGCATCTGTACGCACAACACACCTGTACAAAAGGGATTGTTTGCTATTTTGAAACCACTTTATGATTAAAATAATTAGTTTCTCATCAGCTTGACTATTTACTTGTGGAGAGTGACAACATTTTCTGTGAGTATTAAGAAACACAAGGTTTTCCCCAGGACAGCGAGCAATGGAAAAGCAGACAAATGGGTGCGAGAGGCAAGTACTGCCTTACCTTTAAGGAAAAAATTAATTAACCTAAATTACCTTTCAAGTACAATTAGTGCTACTTAAAACAAAAAGTCACTGACTTTTATTTTTACCTCTTTGAAACTTTTCAGAAAAACTCTCTAGATAATCCTGAGGGACTGGACTAGATGATCTGTCGAGGTCCCTTCCAATCCCTAATGTTCTGTGATTCCCAAGCTAAGCTATTCCAAGGTAGCGTTAGTGTAAAGCAAAGCTGGGACATGAAGAAACCTTGTGCACGGAGAGAGGACTCCACAAAGGGAGCAGTAGGAAGCCATTCAAACAGGGTAGCTGTAGGTTTAAAAGTGGTTTTTGAAGAACCAGCTGTTGTTTTACCAGCCTGATACATGCAGCCACGCAGCAGCAGCAATATGTAAAATGGGGGAACTGGTCCATCCAGAAAACAAATCAAATTACTTTGGTCTTGTCAACCTAGCAAATCTTTCATCTTTTCCCTGGCCGCCTTCTCTCACTACATTTCCTTTATCTCTGCTCGCAGTTTTAAGAAGTGAATGGCAAAGAGTCATCTCCAGTTCATCTGAAGATAAAACCCATTAAGCTGTTGTATTCAGGTTTAATTAATGTTTCCCAACTCTCATTTCCTATTTGCCTCCTGAAAAATCTTGCCTCAAGTGCTATGTGCCACATAAAATAACTCAGGTAAGGGATATCTGATCCCAGAGCTTCGCAGGAGATGACTGGATAAGATAACTCGAAGGAGCTGATCATTTTTATTATCCGAGGACAGCCTTTCGAGCCGCAGTTCATTTGCTGCAGACATACCCTTATCCCTTAGGGACGGGTGGTGCAAACTGAGCCCTCCCTTCTATTTTTCAAGCGTTGCCTGATGCGGATACAATTGCACTTTTATCTTTATTAATTCAGACGGTGGCTAGTTGCTCTGATAATTCGGCTGCTAAAACAACACGGCAGTGCCCATCGCTGCACATCAGCCAGCATTTTGCAACCACTAATCCAAGCAAGACCCACATCAGCTCCAAGGCTGGGAAAGAGGGTGATTGTAATTTTACAGGCGGGCAAAACAAAGTGATTCTTGTCCCAGAGGTGGCCAAGCACAAGACACGGGGCTAGGGTCGTGTCTCCTGTCCCAGCACACTACGGAGCCAGAGCTCCCCATGCTCCCAGCAGCAAATGCCAGCAGCTCCTTGGAGCTGGGGCATGCAATCCTCTTTCTGTCAAGCAGAGCAGAGAATAGCTGTGTAATTACTTGGCCTTGTTTGCCATCCCACTGCAGCTGCCACCGAGGGACAAGGGAAAGCATTGAAGGAGGTGGACAAGGTGATGTCTTGGAGGGGGGTGTCAGACAGTGGGATGATGAGAGTGGGGTAAGAAGCCGGAGCAATGCAGAGGCAGCAGACAGGGCAGCAGCCAGTGGCTGTAATCTCAGTCTGTGATCTAGCTACAGCCCAGATGAAAGGGAAAAAAAGACCAGATCTGAATTTTTACATCGTCATCTTCATCACAAACCGCTTGCGGGGGCTGACCCCAGCCCTGTGGTTTTGCTGGCTCTGTGTTTACAGTAGTGTCCTCATTGGAGCATCCGGATTCAGTGACAGGCAGAAAGGAGCTAGGACCAGAGAATCATTAAGGGTGGAATTCACGTTGCTGGTGACAACAGAGAAGAGGGTGTTGTGAAATGGGAATATGATGCATGAAAATGGTATGAGGTCAAAATAGATGTGTGCACACGTACAGGCACACACGTGCTCGAAGGGAACAAACACCTTTTTAGCCTGGAATATTTAGGTTTTCACCTCTCATTACTGCTGTTTTCAGCTGTTTTCATTGTTTTATTGCTATTTGACTGAAACAAACACACAGAATTAAAGCACTGCCCGGAAAAAGTCCAAGATCCTTCCGGTATAAAATAACCTGATGAAGCTGAACCTGATGGCTGAAGCCATCTCGGGCTTCTTTCTTTAGATTTAGGAATTCTAACTCCTCTGGCAAGAGCAAGCGATTTGAATATACCTGACATAATTAGTAACCTGCGAGGATTTTTCTTCTCCCTCAAACAGTTTTCCCTAGTGATCACTGGTGTTTATATTCTTAATATCACATACTATAGTTTAATGGGAATGCTTGCTACGGAGGATTTTTCACAGCATTAATTTTATCACTTAACCTTTGTGGAGTAGAATCACAACCGTGTTGCCACTTGTCCGCGTTTTACTCGTTAAGGAAGAAACATGAGGTTTTTAAAACCCAGTTAAAAACTGCCTAAATTACCTGGGCTCCAGCCTAATGCTGCTTATATATTGTGATATAAAAACCCTTTTACAGAGCCATTAGGTGAGCAAAATCCTTTTGGCTTATGGGCTACATGTACACCCTCCATGGTGATGCCCTTTTGTCACCACCGAGGGATCAGCCCAAGTTAAGCTGGGCTTTCTGACCCTGCAGAACTGATGGCCTGATTGAATAGTCATTACAGAAAAAAACTCCCAACTTTCTCTGATTTTTGTGATTAAATAGTCATTTCTTGGTGGATTTGCCCAGTTGCCTCATGTTGCGGTTTCCACAGCATGAGCTGAAATGATTGTGCATGAAATCCCACTGAAACCAGTGGCCAGGGCCTGATTCAACTACTGGGAAGTTTGCTGAGGTGCTGCATAGCCCCAAGGAAGCAGCATCTCTTCCTGAGGGACGTGGGCTACTCTCTTGTTCACAGAATCACAAAACATTAGGGATTGGAAGGGACCTCAAAAGATCATCTAGTCCAATCCCCCTTTTATCAAAGTCCTGCTTGGCAAAGGGATGGAGCAACTTTTAGCTGCTCACTGGACCTGGGTTGCTGCATCACACAGACACAGCACCTCAATTAGCTTATCTGCTTAATTAACTGATTAAGAATAATGGACAAGCTTCTGCCCAAGTTAAAGCAATGTGGTGTCTGGTTGTACCAGGCAGGAGCATCTCTCAGCCATTATGAGACCCACAGCTCCATCCCTGCCATTTGTCAGGTCTCCTGCCCAAGACAGCCGGGAATCGGCGCCGAGTTCGCACCGGCGAGCTCCAAAATTCCTCCCTCCTGTCGAACAACAACCTCCTGTCAGGTCTTTGGAATAAACAAGGAATTATTGAGAGCTCCACGCGGTGCCGCGAGGTCATTTCAGACGAAGGGATCAGTCAGGATTTCATAAAGTATTTATTTAGCTGACAAAGGAATTCCCAACCTCCCTTTCATGTACGTTCGAGCCGATGCTAAGTTTCCGAGACAAGGCTCCGATTGTGGCTGTCACCAAACAATGACATATTTCTTTTCTTCTCTTAAATTCTCTGTATCATTCTATATAAGAGGGCAATTTGTCTGTCATGCAGCTAAAACAGGGCCCACTCACTGCCCTCATTAAACTGACAGCACGGTTATTAGCAGTAAGCGAAGCCAACAGGCAATGAATTTAGCCACTGTTTTATGGTGAGCACCAGCGAGATTTTTTCAGTAATTAATTTGATAAATATATTAATTATGAATTGAGTTGACAGTACAATCAGATTGTCAGCCTTCCAGACAGGCTCTTGTGATAAGTAGCTTTGTGATGAAGTGGTCGGATTTCAGTACCTGTCATCCTCCGGTGTCAGTCTCTTATCACCGTCCCAGCCATTCACTCTGTAATTTCCTGTGTGTTGTAATTAAATGGTGGCTTTCTGATTGGAAGTGACTCCTCAAACTTAATCTCTCATTCTCTCTGAAAAAATTGTTTAAAAGAAGTAGAAGTGAAAAAAAAGCCCCCTTTGTTTCAGCAGCTTTTAATGTTATAAAAAAGCAAAAAGGAGGTTTTATTTCACGTTTGATTATTGCCCTGGTGGGTGTTTGAGAATGGCTGAGCTGCCTTTAGCCCTGGCGTCAGGTGAAGTGGAGCATCATCTGTGATTTGGTTGGACTTGATGATCTTGCAGGTCTCTCCCAACATTAATGAACCTATGACCTTGCTGTGGCAGGAGGATTGGACTAGATGATCATTCAAGGTCCCTTCCAATCCCTGATGTTCTGTGATTCTGTGATGACTCTGTGATTTAATGATCCTATAATTGTATGACTCCAGGATTGTCTGAGATTCTATGATTCTAGGCTCTGCCACTGTCAGTGGTGGCACAAGGAGATGAAGCCATGGGGCAAGGCTGGAACCACCATCCCTCTCATGCATCCAAGCAGAGAGCAGCCTGGCACAGCATGGAGGACTTTGAGAAGGGTCACTGCCTCTACTTCTTGCCAGCTTTTGGGTTTTTTTCTTTATGAAATTAATTAAGGACAGTGCCTGAGGTCATTTTGGTTCAGGAGATACATGTCAAGATAAGATATTTCAAACCCACCTCCTTAATAATTTAATATCGGGCTGGAATTTGGAAGCAAGATAGAGAATTGTTTAGAATTGCAAATTTCAGCCAAGTTGGAAAAAGCCTTGCAAGGGAAAACAAACAGCAGCTATCAAGATGTCACTAGTTCTTCAGTTCCTGTTTAAACTTAGCTGAAGGAAAATCCACAAAGCTGAGAACAACATTTACCCAATGAAGCAGGATTGGACATTGCACCTTAGGTCCCTAAGATTCGGGTCCTATTGAGTCCTGTATCAAGTTGTTCTCTGACCTTGAGCAAATCAGGATCACAGAATATTAGGAATTGGAAGGGACCTCAAAAGATCATCTAGTCCAGTCCCCCGAAGGATGACCCAGCCCTTCAGTGTGTGCTTAATTTTAAGTACAAGGACACGTCTACATGGGTACATTTGAAGCACATGGACGTCAGTTACTCTGCAGAACTATCATTAAGTATCTACTTAATTTAAACTTGTGGGGCTTTCGTGTGTATGTGTTTTAATTTTGAACAGTTATATAGAATCATGGAATTGGTCAGGTTGGAAAAGACCTTTAAGATCATCAAGTCCAGCCATTAACCCAACTGTCTCAAGGCCACCGCTAAACCCTATCCCTGAACTCCAGATCTCCATGACTGTGAAATGCATCCAAGATGGCTATTCAACCTCCTCCCTGGGCAGCCTGTTCCGAGGCCTGAGGACCCTTTCCAGGAAGAAATGTTTCCTCATGGATGACCTAAACTTCCCATGGTGCAACCTAAGGCCATTTCCCCTTGTCCTGTCACTTGCTACCTGTGAGAAGACACCAACCCCCACCACTCTACACCTTCCTTTCAGGGAGATACAGACAGCAATAACACAATAAGATTTCAAAGGGGGAGCTTGTGTCTGTGTGCATTTACTGCTTAGGTTGTAGATGCTCCCAACCCAGAACACTGTGTTTTATCAGGACCCACTTTTCACAGCACAAGGCAGAGCATCACGCACAGGCTCCACCCATCTGACTGGTATCTGCACACCAGTGCAATGAAAAGCTAAGCGAGCTGGGTCTCTTGAGCTTGGAAAAAAGGAGACTGAGGGGTGACCTCATTAGTGGTGATAAATACGTGGAAGGGTGAGTGTGAGGAGGATGGATACAGGCTCTGCTTAGTAGCACCCAATGATAGGACAAGCAGCAATAGGTATGAGCTGGAATCCAGGAGGTTCCACACCAATATGAGAGGGAAATTTTTCTTGGTGAAGGTGACAGAGCCCTGGAAGGGGCTGCCCAGGGGGGTCGTGGAGGCTCCTTCTCTGGAGAAGTTTAAAACCCAACTGGCCATGTTCCTGTGCAGCTTGGTCCAGGTGAATCCTGCTGTGGCAGTGGGTTTGGACTGGATGATATTTTGAGGTCCCTTCCAATCCCTAATGTTCTGTGATTCTGTGAGAGCATGCTGGTGTTTGCTGGAGAAGCTCACTGCTTGCCCTCTGGCTACCAACGTGTTGCAGCCTTTGATTTCTAGGTCTTTCTGAGCACCTCTCCTTGAAGAAGTTTAAATCCACTGCTAACGTTAGACTAAAGGACTCTAGGCTGTGTTATAAAATGAAAGGTAAATCAGAATCCCATTCTGGCAGTCAACACGAAGCCCACAAAAGGCCATCCAAGAGCTGAAACAGGGACCTGCTGCAAGACCTCCAGGATTTGCATCCTATCGCACAGCCTGGAGCCCTGCAATGAAGCATTCACAACAGTCTTTTTGAACTTCTCAACAGGGAGAGTCTTTATGGATTATTAAAACATAAAAATATACAGCTTTCTGGGAAAGAACCATTTTAGCCTGTAGGGACTCATTGTCACTATTACATTGAAGGAAGACGTATAATTGAGTCTGCTAATACCGTGATGCTATTGTTTGAGATACATTTCACCAAGCGTGAGACCGTAATGCAAATTATGCCTGAAAAAGATCAATTTAAAGGCTCTATTGTGTCATTTTACTGATTTGCAGATGCATCCACGCCGCAGCCCTAAGCAAGCAATGGAAAAGACTACTGTTCGCTTGTAAAGATGCTTTAAATTTTGTAAAGGACGGGGGGCTTTTTCAACCAAATCCCACCATCATGTGAAAAACATGTAGTTTAAACACAGAGCACTGGAACAGGCTGCCCAGGGGGGTTGTGGAGTCTCCTCCTCTGGAGAGGTTTAAAAGCCACCTGGATATGTTCCTATGTGACTGGATCTAGGGGATCCTGCTGTGGTGGGGGGATTGGACTAGATGTTGGACGAGGTCCCTTCCAATGTCTAATATTCTGTGATTCTGTGATTATAAATCCTCTATGCCTAAGTCTGGATACCTTAAATGAGAGTATGACTTGATAAAATCACAAAAAGTATTAGTAAAGTTAATTTAATCGATTTTTAGTCTTTTGAAAGCTGTGTGTTACTTTGAGTAAAGCATTGGATCTACAGGATCCTGCTGTGGCAGGGAGATTGGACTAGATGATCTTTAGAGGTCCCTTCCAATCCCTGATGTTCTGTGATTCTGTGATACTGTCTCTGTCTATATGCAAATCTTCCATAATGGCAAACAATTTTCACAGTAAGCTTTGAATTTTCTCGTTACTGACTGTGTTTGGAGCTCGTGGCCAATGCTCTTGGTTTCTCTCACACAGCATAAAGTAGTGTATTCAATAAAAAATGTATGTGATGGCTCAGAAATTGTAAGGAAAAAAATAATGGCATCTGACACCCTTGTAAGGGTGATTAGGTGCCTCTCTCAGCAGGCTGGGTAATGTTCTTTTAACAGCTTTTCTTCTGTATTAAATAATGTCAGGTTGTTTCATATTCCTACTCCCTTACTTTTGGGGCTGTTGCTGGTACAAGTTATTCCTGAGACAAGCTGCTGAGGAATTGCGCCCTGATAGCTGAACTCAGGTATTTTTTTGCGCTTTATTTATGGGATGTTTTTTTTTCTCTTAAATATCAGCTTTAACTGCAGAGCAAGATTTGCTTTTGGTAAATGAAAAAGTGACTTATTCCTTAGAATAGGACTAGGGTTGCCCGCAAGGAAATACATCTCTATCATGTCTGAAATATTCCAAACCAAACTGATTATGTGTCACTTGATAAAGTGCTGGAGAAGAATTATTGGTGTATTCCTGTTTCCACTGAAACCAACAGTGCAGCAGCAGCAGCAGCAGCAGCAACAGCTCCCAAAGCATCCTTCCTACTCGCAAGCCGTTGGGTAGAGCAATTGAAGAATCCCAGAACATTAGGGATTGGAAGAGACCTCGAAAGATCATCCAGTCCAATCCCCCTGCCACAGCAG
>JAOXOE010028654.1:0-15791 GCA_028565055.1 Phoeniculus purpureus
CCCAGGATGCTGTTGGCCCTCTTGGCCACAAGAGCACATTGCTGGCTCATAGTCATCCTGCTGTCCACCAAGACATGATTTGTCTTCAAACTGATTTTCAGAACTGACTGTTCTGAAAATAATACAACTTATCACAAAAGTCAGAAGTCTTTTGCAAAAAAAAAAAATATACCCAGACAAATATCAAATATTTGGACCATTCATTGCTCAGGACTTTTGGAACATTGACGAGATCTTATTTGTAATAGCCTTTCTTAAAGCTGGTATGTCCTTTTTAAATTGTCAGAACAATTTCAGAGGCAGCAGAGGGAGAAGGATGAAGATTTATATTTTCAGTTTATAAGCCTTTTTCCTAGTGTAGTCAGAGAAATGTGTTTGATATATTTAACAGCCCATGAAGAAGCGTTAGCTGCATTCTCAGGGTGGCTCTATATTTTGAAGTAATTTTCTTTGTACTCGCTGCTCTACGGGAACCGTATACATATTTCATAAAGCAGACCTGCAGAAGTACCTGCCTGCTAGCAGCTAGAGTAACACGACATTTCAAATCCAATGAAAACTGGAACAAGAGAAGAACACACATCTTAGAAAAATGTTCCTGCATTTCTGAATTCCCCTAACAATCAATTCTGTCTTCAAAGCGGGAGGTGGAAGAGAGAAAGAAGAACGCTGAAGAGAGAAGTCCTCTGTTCAGTCTGAGGTGTTGGCCAGGTTGTTTAATGTACATGTGCACACACAGCACTGGAAATTAACACTTCCCTGTGACAGTGCCATTTTTAGGGCAGTCTGTGAGAAACATCACCTTAGACTGCCCCATAGCACAACTCTGCTCCTCAGACTGCCATCAGAAATGTGCATAAACCTACAAAGTTCGGGAAATAAGAACACTTGGCCAAGTGTTTTAGTGTTTAGTGGAGCTGAAAATACGCAATCGAGGATCATCGGAGACTACAAGCACCAAAAGGAAGCGATTAAGGTGCCAGGTGTATTTGCTCAGGCTGCGGCGTGGTGTCTGTGTAGCTTGCCTTGACCAAATCTGGACTGAAAATATTTCCTAGGGGATGGAAAATGTCTTTTCTAGTATCCAGTGTGACCAGCTCTCTGAGCTTCATGACACTCCACACTAAAACTTGTGTGTGAACAGTTCCGTGATATTTTTGGAAAGGAGCAAGGGCTTTATGGTGTTTCCTGCTAGGGGACAGGTTGAGTGTTTGCAGCAAGCCTGACTGCCTCTTCAGCAGTAAGAAGTCCTGCTGAAAGGAAAGCCAAGTTGTAGTATGTCCCCAGGGCTCAGTCCTGCTTAATATCTTTATTGATGGTTTGGTTTAGGGGGTTGGCTGCACCCTCGGTGTTTGTGCATCACACTTAGTTAGCAGATACCTTCATCTGCTTGAGGGTAGAGAGACTTTACAGAGAGATCTGGACAGGCTGGACTGATGGCTTGAGGCTGATGGCATGAGCTTCAACAAGGCCAAGTGCTGGGTCCTACATTTGTATCACGACAAACCAGTGCAGTATCACAGGCTTGTGGGAGATTGTAGCTGGAAAGGAACTCGACAGAAAGACCTGGCTCTACTGATGAATCATCATCTAAAAATGAACCACAAGTGTACTCAGGTGGACAAGAAGACCAATAGCATCCTGGCTTCTATCAGGAATGTAGGGAGCCAGAGTAAGGAAAGATTGTCCCCCTGTATTGGGCACTGGAGAGACCACACGTCATGTACTGAGTTCCGCTTTGGACACCTCAATACAAGAAAGATATTGAGGCACTAGCACAGAATATGCCCAAAGAAGGGCAACAAGGTTGGTGAAGCATCTTGAGGACAAGTTTTATGAGGCACAGTTGAGGGAGCTGGGGCTATTCAGTTGGAAGAGGAGCAGGCTGAGAGGAAACCTCAAGTTGCACCAGGGAAAGTTTAGGTTAGACACTAGGAAAAACTTTATCCAAAGGGTCATCAGGCATTGGAAAAGGCTGTCCAGGGAAGTGGCTGAATTGCCATCCCTGAGTGTGTTTAAAAGTCATACAGCTACGGAGCTTAGGAACACGGTTTAGTGGTGGGTTTGGTACAGTCAGGTTAATGGTTGGACTCAGTGATCTTAAAGGTCTTTCCAACTGAAATGCTGCTATGATTCTATCTTAGTAGTAAATGATAGATCCCCAGAAAGTCATGAAACAATAGATGCTGACAGTTTTCCCAGAGGGTAATGAAAGACCTTGATGCTTTCAGCTCTCTTTGGTTATACCCAGCTGCTCTATGCCTGGTTTGTGGGAAGAAAGACTATTATGTTGCCCTGTTTGGCCATGTCCATGATAGTAATTTAACATTTTATAGTCTTTCTGGACTGTCGAACCAAATCCTCCATACTGCTAAATACTTTAATACACGTTCCTAGTCTAACTTTCGGTGAGGCATGAGCACTGTCCTAGAGAAGCCCCAGGTGCAGCCAGATTGCAGCAGCCTGATTTTGCTGACCATCTAATAGTCCAGGCACAGACTTTCTGTGCCATTTACTCTTTGTACTGAAAAACAGCCGCTGACTTATTTATTGATACGTATCTTACTACTCTGGTGAATTTAGCTGAGGTCATGAACCCCAGACCACATAATCCTGGGCCATTCTAGATGTCTGATGGGCTCTAAGATTCCTCTCCAGGTAAGAAGAAATCATAATTCAAAAGAGAAGGATATATTTAGAGTCTTGGGCAGAGCTTAGATGGGTGAACTCTTTGCTATAGAGGGAACAAAGGGCGAATACTTTTCTCATATAACTAGATCAGTTCATCACTGCCTTAATGTACATCTGAAATAGGTAAAGTTATAGAAGTTTTATATCTAAGGTTGGAAAAAATCTTCTCTCCTGAGTCTTAGAAGAGAAAATGATGGAGGAAAAAGGGCAGGAAAAGGTAATGAAACAGCGAGAAGGGTAAGATAATTGGAAGAAGAGGTACAGGAATGATTTGTCTCGAGTTGTAAATATTCAGGATATTATTTCTGTCTGTGGAAATTGTGTTGGACTTAACTTTGCCAAGTGCTAACCACCGGATGCTTGTGCTAGATGAATGTTAACTGTAACATCTTCACTGACTGATAAATACCTGATCCAATAGTCATTTGTGCTTTTGATACCATATGCCTGGTTTTAATACCACAAGTCACTAATAGCCAGTATTGGAACACTGTCTTGAATCTGCCTATAGTGAATTTTGTTTCTGTGACTAATGGTTTCCTATGAAAAATTGTAGTCACCTTGAAATATATTTAACTTGGGACTTTAATACCAGGAACTGGCCTTTTGCATCGTTTCTGTTTTGATCTTCTCTGCCTTAAAACCCACCGCAATAGAGAATCCATCTCATGTTCGTCTCATTGCACCCTGGGACCTCTTTTAAGAGCCTGTCTTCTGTGTCATTTTTACTCAGACCCCAATAGAATTTTTATTGCTGACCCTAATAGAATTTTCTCACACAGACCTTTCACTGCAAGAGGAATTTTATCATAAACACTGAGGAATATCAAACTGATGGGAAACAGAATCCCTTTTGTTTCAAGAATATTGAGTTTCAGTCCAACTCCTTTTCTAAATTTGCAATGATTGCATCATTCTGCCTCAATACAAGGATAGCTTCGACCCAGAGAAGACCATCATGAACTTACTGTTAGCCTTGGTCATTTCTTGAGTCTGTGGAGTAGACAGTCACAGTAATCCTTCGCACATTTGTGTCAGGGATGAGTATTGTGTCTTTTTGGATAGCAGCCACTGTCACTGCAACAGGGATGCTCTCGGGAGAGCTTACAGGGGAGCAAGATTCCGGTGCTCTCAGCATAACGAGATGGGAAAGAAGACCTAAGACATTTGTTTCAGACTCCTACTGTTTTCAGGATCGATTCTTACTTACACTATGGAAACTGGAACCGCAATTAACCTGTACTAAAATCTTTGCTAAAGGTAGACTACAAAATGCAGCTCAGCACTGCATTAGCAAAACCCGACAGCAGTGGGACTGTCATCAGATTGCAAAAACTGCCTTGAATGAACCCACAATATCATCCTTAGACATCTAGAGAGTGAATGGAAGTAGATGATCCTTGCATAGAATTGTTGTGGTTGGAAGAGGTCTTTAAGATCTTCAGGGCCAATCATTAACCTAATACTACCAAGTCACCCCTAAATCATCTAACCCTCACTAATCCTCAGCATCACATCTGTGCATCCTTTAAATACTGCCAGGGATAGTGACTTCACCACTTCCCTGGGCAATCTCTTCCAACACTTTACAACCCTTTCTGTAAACAATTTTTTTTTCCTAAAAAACAATCTAAACCTCTCCTGGTGCAAGTTGAGATCATTTCCTCTTGTCCCAGCTTCTTATTTTGGAAAACATACTGAGTCCCACTCCACTCCACTTTCCTTTCAAGTAGTTGTAGAGAACTGATAAGCTCTCCCACAAGTATCCTTTTCTCCAGACGAGACTGAGCTGATCCTTATAAGGTTAGCTCTATATGACTATGTTCTAGACCTTTCTGAAGCTTCACTGCCTTTCTTTGGACATGCTCCAACACCTCAATAAGTAGGTTGTAATAAGGGGACCAAAACTGAAGACAGTACATGACAGTGCTGAGTGTGGGGGGACAATCACTCTCCTAGTCCTGTTGGCCACACTATTCTGATAGAATCCAGGATGCCATTGGTCTTCTTGGTCTCTTGGACACACTGGTGGCTTGTATTCAGCTCTCTGTAGGCCAACCCCCACCCAGGCCCTTTCCTACTGCTCAATGTTTCAGCCACACATCACCCATTCTGCAGCACTGCTTGGTCTTGTTATGTCCCAACTGCAGGACCTGGCCTTGGGCCATTCATCCAGTTTGTCCAGATTGCCCTGCAGATCCTCTCTAACTTCAAGCAGGTCAACAGTTCTAAGTCATTGTTGTCTGAAAACTTACTGTGGGTGCACTTAAACCCCTCATCTAGATCATTGATAAAGGGATTAAAGAGAATAGGCTCCAGTTCTGAGCCCCGGAGAACACCACTTATCGTTGGCCAAGAAATGTATTTAACTGTGTTCACCACCAGTCTTTGGCTTTGGCCATCCAGTCAGTTTTTTATCCAAGATTGTACACCTGTCCAACCCATGTGTTGCCTGTTTCTCAAGGGTAATGCTTCTGGAAACAGTGTCAAAGGCTTTGCTGAAGCCCAGGTTGACAATGTCCACAGCCCTTCCCTTGCCCACAAGCAGGTCACATTGTCACAGATCAGATTCATCAAGCAGGATCTGCCTTTCATACACCCATGATGACTGTGCCTGATCATCTGGTTGTCCTGTGCATGCCATGTGATGGTACTCAGGGTGATCTCCTCCATAATCTTCCGTGGAACTGAGGTCAGACTGACAGGCCCAGATCCTCCTTCCAACCCTTCTTGTAGATGGTTGTCATGTTTGCTAATCTCCAATCAACTGGGACCTCTCTAGTTAGCCAGGACTGCTGATAAATGATGGAAATTTATCCAATTGGTTAAGTGGAATTGGTGAGCAATCCCACCAGCTGCCTCAGAACCCTTGGGTGGACTCCATCTGGCCCCACAGACTTGTTTGCATCTGAGTGATGTAATAGGTCACTAGCTATGTCCTCTTGGACTATGGATGTTATTATGATTTTGCTCCCTATCCCTGTTTCCGAGCCTAAGGGTACCCAAGAAACAACTAGATTTACCCTGAGGCAAAAGGAGTCTTTTGGTACCTCAGCATTTTCCTCATCCATGGTCGCTGTGTTTTCCCCTGCATCCAGTAACAGACGAAGATTCAGCTTGGTCCTCCTTTTGCTGTAAATATCTTCATGGAAACCTTTCAAAGTGTCTCTTACAGCAATAACCAGATTAATCATAGAATCATTAAGGTTGTAAGAGATCTCCAAGATCATCCAGTCTGACCATTAAGTTCTAGTTGGGCTTTGGCCCTTCTAATTTTCTCTTTGCATAGCCTCAGGAGAATAAAAATAGGTGTTTAACATTTTAACAGTAAGTCTTAGTTACTGGATAGGTCCTACAAGTCTACACCAAATGCAGCAGGTGTTAAAAAGCTTAAACTTTATTCTTTCAGGCTATTGGTAGTGTAATATGACTTGGAAATTACTCCTAGTTTACTTTAGATTATGTGAGTTTTAGCAATACTACTTTTAGTTCAAAGCAGATAAGACACATAGGTGATTTCCTTTTTATTTGTAGCAGGCTGCAGCAAAGTTCAGATACCAGTACTAAAAAAAGGCACCTCCAGAAAACCACCGTAGAACTAGCACGTAGTAACAAAATAGTAATAATGAAATCAATACCCGCGTGTGTCGAGGAATGCATTCGCTCTCTGAGTCAGATCTTGCCTATTCGCTCTTGCTAGAGTGCGGAGCCTGTTTTTCATGTTGCTGGATGTTAAACTTTGGCACTTTTCTTGTGAAATATTCAGAAGAACAGAAGGCAAAAGTCTGACTCTATGGGTATAAGAGGTGTAAGTAGAAAAGGAGTAATAACAAAAACTGTGAGTGTAAGGCTGGCTGGATTTGGCATTGGAAGGATTGTATCGAATAGAGTGGGTTTAAAATGGCAACCAGTGGGACTGGACTGAAGCAGAAAGTTTTATAACCTCTTAAACTGTTGTCCGCTTAGAGGGACTTTTGGTTTTAAAGGTCACCTACAGATTTTTACAGCCAAGTGTACTCTTAATTCCACTGTCTTGAACTAGAGTGCTTTTGATAGTACTTGTAAAATGGAGAATCTGTTACCAAGACTTTTGAAAATTGCTAATAGTGTCCTGTTTCTAAGTTAATGGCAGCTTTACAGTGTCAAATTGTCAATAGAAGACACTGGCTCTCATGTTTAGTTAATACACACCACATTAAACAGGATCTAAGATTCCTCTTCTACTGATGATGTTCTGTATACAGTGTTCTGACTAAGTAAAGTTCATTGGCTATGGAGGAGATGGCTAAATTCCACTGCAAAACTGTCCAGCCAGGAGGAAAGTGACTTGTGCTTGTCAGTTCTCTAATTAGAATGAAACTAGAATTTATTTAAGGTGCAGGGAGTAAATTCTTTCTTGTGAAAAACCAAGGTGGTGGGTTAGAGTCCCGCTGGCAAATTAATAAGAAACATAAAACTAACAGAGGTTAATTCTTAATCTTTTGACCACGGTTTTCACAGGTTTGCCAGCAGATGGGTTGAGGGAAGGAGAGAAAATAAGAATGCAAAGAGATGCTCCAGTGAGGCTGATGGTGGAGGCATGAACTGTAGCATCGGCAAGGACAAAACCTAATCACAAAATATAACCAATGCTGTTGCACAAACCAGATTCCCCAAGGTCAGCATTTCTCTTACTGATACTTGAAAATAGAGCAGAAAAGAAAGTGATTTTTTTTCCTTGGGTCTTCAAACAAGAGGAGAGATGAGCTCTGGATCTCTGTGCATGCTGTTCTTCCTGTGGAAGCTGAAAACTCTGCAATCATTTCTAAATACAACCAAATAATTTTGTTCACCTCGAACTAGAGCACTCGAAACACTTTTTTAGGTAAGTATCCTTGATTTAAAGATAATACTCAGACCCCAAATATTCCTGAGGAGCTGAGGTTCAAGAGGTAGTAGAAAAATGTAGATAGATAATTTACAAGTTAAAATATTAGCACCCAAGAGGGGTAACATATATTATGCTTGTCTCAAATGTTATAGCTGATATTATTGTTCATCACTTAGTAAATGCTGTGTCTCTTGTAGTTTTGACAGCACAGTACTTCATTTCCTAGGGAAGGGCAAGCGTTTCTTCTTCGCAGTCAGCACAACCAGCTCTATCTAAGTGACAGGCAGAACAATTTCCACTATTTGGTGAAGCTTGAGTGGGTGATCCAGGGTTCACCTGCACGATGTTTAATAGATGCAGTAAGTCTGTTATAGCGATGCCTTCCATTTGTCTTCAGACATGGGTTCTCCCTTGCTTTGAAGTCGTCGAAGCAAAGTATCTAGGTACAGTTGAACTATCACTACTCTAAAAACATGGTGGCATATGGTGTCCAACAAGGCTCCTAGGAAACAAGGACAAAAGTGTGATTCTCATTAGTGTTTGTGATCGCTTAGTTATCGAACGATACCAGTGGAACATGGGATTTTCTAGCGTTTGTTCCAGTGGAAACACAAATTCTAGCTGTACTGAAATACTGACATTAGTGGTCAGGACGTAAATATCATAGAATGCTTTGGATTGGAAGGGACCCTTAAAGGTCAGCCTGTCCGGTCTCTCAGTGTTCAGGGTAGTCAGTCCCGTTATTTATAACATTGATGAAAATATTACACAGCACACGTCCCAGCATGGAACACTGAGAGACAACACTTGTCACTGATCTCCACTTGGACATTGAGCTACTGATCACAACTCTTTGAGTGCAGTCACCCAGCCAGTTCCTTATCTGCTGAGTGGTCCATCTGTCAAATGTACGGTTCCCTATTTTAGAGATACAGATGTCATGCAGGGCAGTGTGAAATACCTTGCACAAGTCCAGGTAGATGGTGTCAGTTGCTCTGGCCTTACCCACCAACTCCTGATCATAGCTGCCACCAGATTTGTCAGGCAGATTTTCCAGTCAGCAGGAAGTTCACTAGACTGCCATGATTTCTCTGGTACAATGGCTAATGGCCTAGCACCTTCATCCAGTTCTCTCAGAACCTGTGGATGTATCTCACGAAGTCCCATGAACTTCTGAATCTTCAGGTTCTTTGTGTGGTCAAGAACCTGATCTGCTGTAAGTACAACGTGGGTTGTACTTCCTTCTCCTGGTGCCAGCTTTTGAATTCTGTGACTTGGACAGTGTGGTGTCAGTGCTGTCTAGTGAAGACTGAGGCAAGAATCACTGAATACCTCAGCCTCCTCCATGTTTCAGCTCAGCAGGTCACCCATTTTCTTCTGAAGGGGGCCCGCATTTTCCCCGGTGTTCTTTTATCACTGATACAGCAGCTTTGCTTGTTGCCCTTGATGTCCCAGATTTAATTCTTTGGCTTCCCTAACCCCATCTCTGCCTGTGAGGACAATTCCTCTGTATCCCTCCCAGAATTTAGTTTGGCCATCAGGCATTGACTCAGCTGTGCTGGTGTCTTCCTCGCTTGTTTGATCTCTTACACCTAGGGACCAAGAGTTCCTGCAATCTGTGGAAGACATCCTCAAAGTTCTGCCAGATCTGTTCTGCTCCAGAAATTGTCCCCGAGGACCATTTCCAAGGTAATTCCACTAACTAACTTCTCAGAGAGGTGGCATGTGACTTTCATAAAATTCAGGGTCCTGCCTGTGCTCCATTTCTGATTAATAAACATCAGGACTGTAAAATCCACCACTGTGTGATCTGCAGCACATGCTGCCTCCAATGTTGATCTCGCCAATGTCACTTGCATTAGCGATCATCTGGCTGGCCCAGCACCGTCTGTGCTCTGAGTGGGGCTGTCTGTTACCTAGCTTAGAAGTAGATGGACTTCAGGAACCTCCTGGCTTGCCCACAAGTCACTGTGCTTTTTTCTAGCAAATATTGGGGTGAAGTGTCCCAACAGGGCATCACGCGAACGTGATACCTTCTCTAGCTGTAGTAAGAAGGCTAATAAGGAAGACTTTTTAAAAGCAGCAAAACACTGAAAAGAATCTTGTGAGCTTCCAGGATCACAGAGAGCAGCCTATCTTTGGGACCAGCTCTGACCTGGCCAGCTCACACACATGCACTATTGAGAAATGAGCAGTTCTTCCTCCACACCCCAAGGAAAACACTTGAAGATGAACATTTTGCGGGAGACGTTCTGTGGACAGCAGCCACCTCAGCAGCCTAGGGCAGCTGAGCAGACATGACGTGATCCATTCGGTGTAGGGAAGGAAAAAAGAACACTTTTATGGATCTTTGAGACAGTTCATTGCCGGAGAAGAAATCAAGCTCTTCTTTTGGCGCTGCTCTGACGGTGAGCTTGTACTTGGGTTTTTTTGAGCTCCTTAAACATCTCTATACTGCATTTGTCTCAGCTCCTAATCAATCACGTTAGGCCTTTTTCTTCTCAGCGAGATCTGTCACTCACATACAAAGAAGCACATGCTCAGGTGTAGTCTCCTGGCTTTCCTCTCCTATTCCTCTTTGTCCTACTTTTCCCTGGAGTTATCCGGATGCCAGTGCGTTTTGTTCTGTGAAGGCTGTTGATATCAGATGGACTCCTTAAAACTGTTTATTTTCTGTAGATAATTCAAGAGTGTCTTATGACCATTTTTGGTAGCGTTTTGATGGAGCATCTTCAGGGTGCCACATCAGTAAATCCCGAGCTGGCTGTTGTTCCTTCTTGTGCTGTCTATTTAGTATAACTGATGTCACATGTACAGTGGCTGCATAAACATTTGGCAGAGGCTGATACTCCAACTCAGACGCAGTAATGTCTTTTTAACTCATTTTAGCCAAACTTTGACAGCTATAGCCTGCTTAAATAACAGCCTATATTCATTTTTCTGTAACTATTCAATGAACAGCTTCATTTCTCACCCTAGGAAGCGTTTTTGTTTTTTCCTTCATCATTCTTACTCAGGAGACATATGAAAACTTAGCACGTCATCAAGATCCTAATGTGTTGCCTGTGCTCTTTCCCAGCGACAACAGAAAAATGGTGCCCTCCAAATTGCTGCCCAGCCTCTGTTCAAGCAGGGAACCCTGGCTGAACAACAGCTGCTACGTCCTGGCAGATGTTTATAAGCTACAGGACACAAGAAATGAAGGGTGCTGTCAGTAACTTTGGAGTAATGTCAAACATCATTGGTCTGGGGAGCAGTGCTGTGCACAGGGCTGGGCAGACAAGGGCAGGGATCATGGCCAAGGCTCCCAGCCAGGCTTACAGTGTGGGGCAGCTGGCACTGGGGTCCTGTCACTGCCACAGCCAGAGAGTTTGGTGGTAAACCAGCAGAAATGGTATTTTTCTCTCCATTTAGTCAGTCATGTGTGAGGTAATTCTGCTTATTTTATGAAGATGCTTTGGTTTTTTAATGCATAACACCCAGAAGTGAAGGATGTACAGCTATAGAGAAATTAAGTGACAGTGTTCAAAGGTGAGGATTTTTGAGCAGGAATCTTTTAACTGCATTTAAAAAACCCCCACTTTGTGGGTGCTGCTGTAACATCACAAATAACTGCTCGATACTTCTGCTGTACAGAAGATGCATGGGACCTTAATTAGGTTCCATTGTTTCTTTGCCTTTAATTTAATGAAGGTTTCCATGACAGCAAAGAGACACGAATCAGTTAAAGTCAGTTAAAACTGACAATTTGCATTCCAGTCACTAGCCTTAAAAATGGGATGGGTCTTTTAATAAGGAGATTGTCTGAGCGTTTGGTCATGTTATACTGCTGTCTCTTCATGTACAGCAGCCTTTTGTAAAACTGTGAGCTGTTACGGAACGGTGGTCTGCAGTTCTGGCGCTCTTCTGTTCACAAAGTAGACTGCTGAGCAAAGTAAGGGCTTTTATCCCAGCGAAGCAGCAATGGTAGGGAAAAAAAAGCAAGTTAGGAATTGTTGTGCTGTGGGGTGGCTACATGTTTGTATGGAAGTTGTATATAAGGATAGTCATCCTTATATACAAAGTATATAAGTAGTTTTAACAGTAGTTTTAACAGAAAAGTAGTTTTAACAGAAGACAGTGTGTTTACTAAAATCTAATGTTTCCCTTTCTTCTAAATAACTTCTACTAGAAAAGTCCTGAATATTCACAAGGACCTTGATTCTCTAATACTGGCCTCAATTATCCTGCAGGTTGTAGTCACCATTTCACTCAAGAGGCAAAGAGGAGTTAAGGCACACCCAAAGTCTACTTTGCATGCCTTAAAACATAATATTTAGAGAAAGCTTTCTTCCTACTCTGAGATGGTAAGGGTCAGGGTTGGGCCAGCCATTAGAGGAATGACAGACTCTTTCGGTTAACACTTCTTTTTCCCAAAGGCAAAGAGAAAAGGAATAAGGGACACAGGCTTCTGGACTTGGAAAGAAAGTGAAAACTGCTTTAATGACAATAAAATGACAATAAAATATCAAATATGTACAGATATACACCAAACCAGTATCAAACCCCCTTCCACTTGGGATCAAAAACAGAAAGGACAGATTCCTTCTGAGACACTGGTCACTAGCAAAGAGAGCTCTGCTGTACGCCAAGTATGATGCCTGTGGAATGAAAAACACTTTGCAGGTCAGTTTAGGATCCTCCCTGCTTCTCCCTGCAGATCCAGCCTCTTACTGCACTCTAACATGGTGACCTTGGTCTCTTTAAGAACAAGTATGAGCAAGAGACTTTCCACACACCAGTCCTTTTGGTGGTAACTGTAATGTTCTCTCTTGAAAGGACAGACTTGTGTACGCAGCAATAGGCTGTTAACTTCAGAAAGTGCAGTTACTTAAAAAAGACTAAGCTGAAAAATCAAATCACTGAACAGTTCTGTTCTAGCTCCAACCAGGACAGAAGTACTTAGAAAAAAGTTTTCTTTAAACATATCAGAGTTCTCCAGAGGCTGGTGCTGGGTCCAGTCTTGTTCAACATATTACTCGATGACCTGGATGAAGGGCTGGAGTGTACCTGAAGTAAGTTTGCTGATGATACAAAATTGGAAGGGGTGGCTGACACACCAGAGGGCTGTGAGGCTTGGACAGGCTGCAGGGTTGGACACAGATGAACCTCATGAGATTCAATAAGAGCAAGTGTAGGGTCCTGCACCTGGGGAGGGATAACCTCATGCACCAGTACAAGCTAGGGGTTGACCAACTGGAAAGCAGTTCAGTGGGGAAGAACTTGGGAATTCTGGTGGACACAAGTTGCTCATGTGCCAGCAGAAAGTTCTTGTGACCAAGAAGGCCAGTCCTGGGGTGCATTAAGAAGAGCAGGTCAAAGGAGGTTCTCTTCCCTCTTTACTCTGTCCTGGTAAGTGCATATCTGGAATACTGAAAGGAATGTATGCTATAAGCTTCCATGGATTAAGTAACAGTGGACTGGAATAAGTGGTTGCTCTTATTACTTGTCTTGAAGGTCCACCCTGTACAAGAAAGGTTGCTTTGGCAAACCCATTACTTCTGTTAATGTTCTAGGAAAGCAAAGCACTGGCTGCTGAGGAAAACAAGACCGTGAAATCCTGAGTACTGATGACATATGGATAAGGTAGCTATGTGAAAAAGCACAAGCTAACTGTGAAAATGAGTTTGATGTTTAAAGATGTGATGAGAGTAAGAAGAATCACAAATGAAATCCTAGAGTGAACCTCCTGATACAGGATGTATCAGAGAATTAGGTCATTACAAAAACGGCTGGGTTGAATAGGCGCCTGATTACAGTAGTGACAGTCTGCATGCAAAGAGAAAGAATTACAGGAGAGTCAGTGTTAGAGACTGGTTTATTATTTGTGGGGAGACTCAAACCCCTCCCCTTTGGCTCAGTTTATTTGGAGTAATTGTGCCTCTCTCTGTATGCACTGATGACATAATCTGGGTACAAAATAAATCGAAAGCAGAAACAATGCGTGAGGATGGTAATAAGGTTTTCTGCAAATAAATATGTGGGTTTGTTGACCTTGATTGGATACCAGGTACAAGATACACTTCTCTATCTATCCTACCCCTCAGCTGGAGAGCAGAGAGAAAATGCAATGAAAGGCTCATGGGTCAAGATAAGGACAGGGAGATCACTAACTAATTACCATCATGGCCAAAACAGACTCTGCTTGGGAAAAGTAGTTTATTAACTATTGAATCAGAATAAGTTCCTTACATAGAGTCACAAGTCCTACCAACAAACCTGCTCTAGCATGGACTCCTCACAGGTCCAGCTCCAAAGAACCTGCTCCAGTGCAGACTTCCCATGAGGTTGAAGCCTTTTTTGGGCATCCATCTGCTCCAGCAAGGGTCCTCCATGGGCTGCAGATCTGCTGTACTGTGGACCACCACGGGCTGCGTGTGGACAGCCTGCCTGACCGTGGTCTTTACCATGGGCTGCAGGGGAACGTCTGTGCTGGCACCTTGAGCTCCTCCTCCACCTCTTTCTTCATTGACCTTGGTGTCTGCAGACTTGGTTCACATAGTCTCAGTCCTCTCTTTGACTGCAGTTGTTCTTGTGCAGCAACTTTTCCTCTCCCTTTCTTAAATACATTACCACAGGTGCTACCACCATTGCTGATGGGCCTGGCCTTGGCCAGCCATGGGTCTGTCTTGAAGCCAGCTGCATTGAATTTATCAGACATAGGGAAAGTTTCTAGCAGCTTCTTCCTGTAGCCACCTCTGTAGCTCCCCTATTACCAAAACCTTGTCACATATACTCAATACAGTAAGTCTTGGAGATGAAGGATGATTTAACTTTTTGTCCATATAGAGGTACAGAAATCTGGACTTTTGCACTGCTGGATTCAGGAGACGGATCTACAATGAATATACACTTCATCGTTAGAATATCACTGTATCGTTGTATCGAGGATACAGAGAAAGCAGAGATACCAAACACCTTCTTTGCCTAGGTCCATACTTCTGGAGGCTGTCCTGATATCAAGCCCCAGACCAATTGAGGCCTCAGAGGAAGCTGGGACAACAGAGGAGTTTGCCCGTGTTGACGAGAACTCGGTTGATTGAGCAAACTGGATGTGCATAAATCCATGGGCCCTAATGGCACGCACCTGCGAGTGCTCAGGGAGATGGTGGAAGTCATAGCTAGGCCATTCTTGATCATCTTTGCTAAGTCATGGGGATCAGGAGATGTCCCTAGGGACTGAAGGACAGTAAATGTTACTTCAATCTTCAGAAAGGGTAAGAATGAGGACTCAAGTAACTATAGACCAGTCAGCATCACCTCCATCTTAGGAAAGGTGATAGAGGCAGTGTGGTCTGGATGATTAGGTACTGAAGTGAATCGTGAAGTGGCTGCAGGATAGAAGCCAGAGAGTGGTGGTCAATGGGACAGAGTCTAGTTGGAGGCCTGTATCTAGTGGAATCCCTCTAGGGTAGGTACTGGGACAAGTCCTATTCAATCTATTCATTAATGGCTTGGATGAGGGATTAGGGTGCACTGTCAGCAAGTCTGCTGATGACACAAAGCTTGGAGGAGTGACCAACACCCCAGCAGGCTGTGCTGCCATTCAGTGGGACCTGGACAGGCTGCAGAGCTGGGCAGGGAGAAATTTGATTAAATTTAACAAGGGTAAGTGTAGAGTCTAGCATCTGGGCAAGAACAACCCCAGGTATCAGCATAGGTTGGGGACTGACCTGTTGGAGAGCAGTGTAGGAGAAAGGGACCTGGAGGTCCTGGTGGAGAGCAGGATGACCATGAGCCAACAATATGCCCTTGTGGCCAAGAAGGCCAATGGCATCCTGGAGTGGATCAGAAAGGAAGTGGTTAGTAGATCAAAAGAGCTTCTCCTCCCCCTCTCCTATGCCCTGGTGAGACTGTGTCTGGAATACTGTGTCCAGTTCTGGGCCCCTCAGTTCCAGAAGGACGCAGAGCTGCTGGAGAGAGTTCAGCACAGAGCCACAAAGATGAAGAAGGGAGTGGAGACTTTCCTGATAAGGAAAGGCTGAGGGAGCTGTGTCTCTATAGCTTAGAAAAGGAGAGTGAGGCACCAGTGACCTCATTCATGTTCATAAATACGTGAAGTGTTTGTGTCAGGAGGATGGAGCCAGGCTCTTCTCAGTGTTATCTAATGATAGGACAAGGGGTAATGGATGTAAACTGGAACACAGGAGGTTCCACATAAACATGAGGAGGAACTTCTTCACAGTGAGGG